>JALGBA010000605.1:0-27069 GCA_023970755.1 Azemiops feae
ACCGGTGTGGAACCAGAATATATGTTTATTTTTCGAACTTGAGGTCAGTTTCAAAATTTGACTTTTCATGCTTTATTGGATATTTTCCAAGAAATGCAAGATACATCCTGGTCTAACTTCTCAGGGGGAGGTTGCATCCAGATAACATATGGTTTTTTGGCTTCCCCAACCGGTGGGGAACCAGAATATATGTATACTTTTCGAACTTGAGGTCAGTTTCACATTTTTACTTTTCCTGCTTTATTGGATTTATTCCAACAAATGCAAGATACATCCTGGGCTTACCTCTCAGGGGGAGGTCGCATCCAGAAAACATATGGTTTTTCGGCTTCCCCAACCGGTGGGGAACCAGAATATATGTATACATTTTGAACTTGAGGTCACTTTCAAATTTTGACTTTTCATGCTTTATTGGATATTTTCCAACAAATGCAAGATACATCCTGGTCTAACTTCTCAGGGGGAGGTCGCATCCAGAAAACATATGGTTTTTCGGTTTCCCCAACCGGTGGGGAACCAGAATATATGTATACTTTTCGAACTTGAGGTCATTTTCACATTTTGACTTTTCATGCTTTATTGGATTTTTGCCAACCAATGCAAGATACATCCAGGGCTAACCTCTCAGGGAGAGTTCGCATCCGGAAAACAAATGTTTTTTGAGCTTCCCCAAGCCGTAGGGAACCTGAATATGTGTATGCCCCCCCTTCGAATTGAGTCAGTTCACATTTGAATCATTTTCACAATTTTGACGCTTCACGAGATAGACTTTGCAACAAAGCAAGATACTCCCTGGACTGCTTCCTGAGGGGGAGGGGATCCGAAAAAACAGGAAGTTTTTCGCTTCACAAATTCCAGGGGGAAACGACTATATGTTTCCTTTTCGATTTGAGTTTATTTCACATTGTAACTTTTCCATGCGAATGGGACTGTTGCCAACAAATGCGAGATACGCCCTGGACTAACTCCTGAGGGGGAGGTCGCATCCAGAATACAAGTCGTTTCTCGGCGTCGCCAACCCGAGGGGAACCTGAATATATGATGCTTTTCGAATTTGAGGTCAGTTTCACATTTTGACTTTTCATGCTTAATTGGACTTTTGCCAACAACTGCAATATACGTCCAGGGCTAACTGCTGATAGAGAGGTTCTATCCGGAAAACAAATATTTTTTTGGCTTCCCCAACCCGTAGGGAACCTGAATATGTGTATGCTTTTTGAATTTGAGGTCAGTTTCACAGTTTGACTTCACGCTGAATTGGACTATTGCCAACAAATGCCAGATACTCCCTGGGCTAATTCCTCACGGGGAGGTCGCATCCGGAAAACGAGTAGTTTCTTGGCTTCCCCAACCCGTAGGGAACCTGAATATGTGTATGCTTTCCAATTTGAGGTCTTTTTCACATTTTGACTCTATTTCACAGTTTGACTCTTCACGCTGAATTAGACTGTTGCCAACAAATGCCAGATACTCCCTGGACTGACTCCTGAGGGGGAGGTCGCATCCAAAAAACAAGTAGTTTTTCGGCTTCCCCAATCCAGGGGGAAACTGAATATATGTTTCCTTTTCGAATTTGAGGTCAGTTTCACATTTTGACTTTTCTTGCTTTATTGGATTTTTGCCAACAAATGCAAGATACATCCAGGGCTAACCTCTCATGGGGAGGTCGCATACTGAAAAAATATGGTTTTTCAGCTTCCCCAACAGGTGGGGAACCAGAATATATGTATACTTTTAAGATTTGAGGTCAGTTTCAAATTTTGACTTTTCATGCTTTATTGGATGTTTGCCAACAAATGCAAGATACATCCTCGTCTAACTTCTCAGGGGGAGGTCGCATCCAGAAAACATATGGTTTTTCGGCTTCCCCAACCGGTGGGGAACCAGAATATATGTATACTTTTCGAACTTGAGGTCAGTTTCACATTTTGACTTTTCATGCTTTATTGGATATTTTCCAACAAATGCAAGATACGTCCAGGGCTAACTTCTCAGGGGGAGGTCGCATCCAGAAAACATATGGTTTTTCGGCTTCCCCAACCGGTGTGGAACCAGAATATATGTATACTTTTCGAACTTGAGGTCAGTTTCAAATTTTGACTTTTCATGCTTTATTGGATTTTTTCCAACAAATGCAAGATACATCCTGGGCTTACCTCTCAGGGGGAGGTCGCATCCAGAAAACATATGGTTTTTCGGCTTCCCCAACCGGTGGGGAACCAGAATATATGTATACTTTTCGAACTTGAGGTCAGTTTCAAAATTTGACTTTTCATGCTTTATTGGATATTTTCCAACAAATGCAAGATACATCCTGGTCTAACTTCTCAGGGGGAGGTCGCATCCAGATAACATATGGTTTTTCGGCTTCCCCAACCGGTGGGGAACCAGAATATATGTATACTTTTCGAACTTGAGGTCAGTTTCACATTTTGCCTTTTCCTGCTTTATTGGATTTATTCCAACAAATGCAAGATACATCCTGGGCTTACCTCTCAGGGGGAGGTCGCATCCAGAAAACATGGTTTTTCGGCTTCCCCAACCGGTGGGGAACCAGAATATATGTTTACTTTTCGAACTTGAGGTCAGTTTCAAATTTTGACTTTTCATGCTTTATTGGATGTTTGCCAACAAATGCAAGATACATCCTCGTCTAACTTCTCAGGGGGAGGTCGTATCCAGCAAACATATGGTTTTTCGGCTTCCCCAACCGGTGGGGAACCAGAATATATGTATACTTTTCGAACTTGAGGTCAGTTTCACATTTTGACTTTTCATGCTTTATTGGATATTTTCCAACAAATGCAAGATACGTCCAGGGCTAACTTCTCAGGGGGAGGTCGCATCCAGAAAACATATGGTTTTTCGGCTTCCCCAACCGGTGTGGAACTAGAATATATGTATACTTTTCGAACTTGAGGTGAGTTTCAAATTTTGACTTTTCATGCTTTATTGGATTTTTTCCAACAAATGAAAGATACATCCTGGGCTTACCTCTCAGGGGGAGGTCGCATCCAGAAAACATATGGTTTTTCGGCTTCCCCAACCGGTGGGGAACCAGAATATATGTTTACTTTTCGAACTTGAGGTCAGTTTCAAAATTTGACTTTTCATGCTTTATTGGATATTTTCCAACAAATGCAAGATACATCCTGGTCTATCTTCTCAGGGGGAGGTCGCATCCAGATAACATATGGTTTTTCGGCTTCCCCAACCGGTGGGGAACCAGAATATATGTATACTTTTCGAACTTGAGGTCAGTTTCACATTTTGACTTTTCCTGCTTTATTGGATTTATTCCAACAAATGCAAGATACATCCTGGGCTTACCTCTCAGGGGGAGGTCGCATCCAGAAAACATATGGTTTTTCGGCTTCCCCAACCGGTGGGGAACCAGAAATATGTATACTTTTCGACTTGATGTCACTTTCAAATTTTTGACTTTTGATGCTTTATTGATATTTTCCAACAATGCACGATACATCCTGGTCTAACTTCTCAGGGGGAGGTCGCATCCAGAAAACATATGGTTTTTCGGCTTCCCCAACCGGTGGGGAACCAGAATATATGTATACTTTTCGAACTTGAGGTCAGTTTCACATTTTGACTTTTCATGCTTTATTGGATTTTTGCCAACAAATGCAAGATACATCCAGGGCTAACCTCTCATGGGGAGGTCGCATACGGAAAAAATATGGTTTTTCAGTTTCCCCAACAGGTGGGGAACCAGAATATATGTATACTTTTAAGATTTGAGGTCAGTTTCAATTTTTGACTTTTCATGCTTTATTGGATGTTTGCCAACAAATGCAAGATACATCCTCGTCTAACTTCTCAGGGGGAGGTCGTATCCAGCAAACATATGGTTTTTCGGCTTCCCCAACCGGTGGGGAACCAGAATATATGTATACTTTTCGAACTTGAGGTCAGTTTCACATTTTGACTTTTCATGCTTTATTGGATATTTTCCAACAAATGCAAGATACGTCCAGGGCTAACTTCTCAGGGGGAGGTCGCATCCAGAAAACATATGGTTTTTCGGCTTCCCCAACCGGTGTGGAACCAGAATATATGTATACTTTTCGAACTTGAGGTCAGTTTCAAATTTTGACTTTTCATGCTTTATTGGATTTTTTCCAACAAATGCAAGATACATCCTGGGCTTACCTCTCAGGGGGAGGTCGCATCCAGAAAACATATGGTTTTTCGGCTTCCCCAACCGGTGGGGAACCAGAATATATGTATACTTTTCGAACTTGAGGTCAGTTTCAAAATTTGACTTTTCATGCTTTATTGGATATTTTCCAACAAATGCAAGATACATCCTGGTCTAACTTCTCAGGGGGAGGTCGCATCCAGATAACATATGGTTTTTCGGCTTCCCCAACCGGTGGGGAACCAGAATATATGTATACTTTTCGAACTTGAGGTCAGTTTCACATTTTGACTTTTCCTGCTTTATTGGATTTATTCCAACAAATGCAAGATACATCCTGGGCTTACCTCTCAGGGGGAGGTCGCATCCAGAAAACATATGGTTTTTCGGCTTCCCTAACTGGTGGGGAACCAGAATATATGTATACTTTTCGAACTTGAGGTCACTTTCAAATTTTGACTTTTGATGCTTTATTGGATATTTTCCAAAAAATGCAAGATACATCCTGGTCTAACTTCTCAGGGGGAGGTCGCATCCAGAAAACATATGGTTTTTCGGTTTCCCCAACCGGTGGGGAACCAGAATATATGTATACTTTTCGAACTTGAGGTCAGTTTCACATTTTGACTTTTCATGCTTTATTGGATTTTTGCCAACAAATGCAAGATACATCCAGGGCTAACCTCTCAGGGAGACTTCGCATCCGGAAAACAAATGTTTTTTGAGCTTCCCCAAGCCGTAGGGAACCTGAATATGTGTATGCTTTTCGAATTTGAGGTCAGTTTCACAGTTTAACTTCACGCTGAATTGGACTATTGCCGACAAATGCCAGATACTCCCTGGGCTAATTCCTCACGGGGAGGTCGCATCCGGAAAACGAGTAGTTTCTTGGCTTCCCCAACCCGTAGGGAACCTGAATATTTGTATGCTTTTCGAATTTGAGGTCTTTTTCACATTTTGACTCTATTTCACAGTTTGACTCTTCACGCTGAATTAGACTGTTGCCAACAAATGCCAGATAATCCCTGGACTGACTCCTGAGGGGGAGGGCGCATCCGAAAAACAAGTAGTTTTTCGGCTTCCCCAATCCAGGGGGAAACTGAATATATGTTTCCTTTTCGAATTTGAGGTCAGTTTCACATTTTGACTTTTCTTGCTTTATTGGATTTTTGCCAAGAAATGCAAGATACATCCAGGGCTAACGTCTCAGGGGGAGGTCGCATCCGGAAAACATGGTTTTTCTGCTTCCCCAACCTGGAGGGAACCTGAATATATGTATACTTTTCGAATTTGAGGTCAGTTTCACAGTTTGACTTTTGATGCTGAATTGGACTGTTGCCAACAAATGCGAGATACGCCCTGGACTAACTCCTGAGGGGGAGGTCGCATCAAGAAAACAAGTCGTTTCTCTGCTTCACCAACCCGAGGGGAACCTGAATATATGTATACTTTTCGAACTTGAGGTCAGTTTCACATTTTGACTTTCCATGCTGAATTGGATTTTTGCCAACAAATGCAAGATACGTCCAGGGCTAACTTCTCAGGGGGAGGTCGCATCCAGAAAACATATGGTTTTTCGGCTTCCCCAACCGGTGTGGAACCAGAATATATGTATACTTTTCGAACTTGAGGTCAGTTTCAAATTTTGACTTTTCATGCTTTATTGGATATTTTCCAACAAATGCAAGATACTTCCTGGTCTAACTTCTCAGGGGGAGTTCGCATCCGGAAAACAAATGTTTTTTGAGCTTCCCCAAGCCGTAGGGAACCTGAATATGTGTATGCTTTTCGAATTTGAGGTCAGTTTCACAGTTTGACTTCACGCTGAATTGGACTATTGCCGACAAATGCCAGATACTCCCTGGGCTAATTCCTCATGGGGAGGTCTCATCCGGAAAATGAGTAGTTTCTTGGCTTCTCCAACCCGCAGGGAACCTGAATATGTGTATGCTTTTCGAATTTGAGGTCTTTTTCACATTTTGACTCTATTTCACAGTTTGACTCTTCACGCTGAATTAGACTGTTGCCAACAAATGCCAGATACTCCCTGGACTGACTCCTGAGGGGGAGGGCGCATCCGAAAAACAAGTAGTTTTTCGGCTTCCCCAATCCAGGGGGAAACTGAATATATGTTTCCTTTTCGAATTTGAGTTCTATTTCACATTTTAACTTTTCATGCTGAATTGGACTGTTGCCAACAAATGCGAGATACGCCCTGGACTAACTCCTGAGGGGGAGGTCGCATCCAGAATACAAGTCGTTTCTCGGCTTCGCCAACCCGAGGGGAACCTGAATATATGCTGCTTTTCGAATTTGAGGTCAGTTTCACATTTTGACTTTTCATGCTTAATTGGACTTTTGCCAACAACTGCAAGATACGTCCAGGGCTAACTGCTGATAGAGAGGTTCTATCCGGAAAACAAATATTTTTTTGGCTTCCCCAACCCGTAGGGAACCTGAATATGTGTATGCTTTTTGAATTTGAGGTCAGTTTCACAGTTTGACTTCACGCTGAATTGGACTATTGCCAACAAATGCCAGATACTCCCTGGGCTAATTCCTCACAGGGAGGTCGCATCCGGAAAACGAGTAGTTTCTTGGCTTCCCCAACCCGTAGGGAACCTGAATATATGTATGCTTTTCGAATTTGAGGTCTTTTTCACAGTTTGACTTTTGATGCTGAATTGGACTGTTGCCAACAAATGCGAGATACATCCAGGGCTAAAGTCTCAGGGGGAGGTCGCATCCGGAAAACATGGTTTTTCCGCTTCCCCAACCTGGGGGGAACCTGAATATATGTATACTTTTCGAATTTGAGGTCAGTTTCACAGTTTGACTTTTGATGCTGAATTGGACTGTTGCCAACAAATGCGAGATACGCTCTGGACTAACTCCTGAGGGGGAGGTCGCATCAAGAAAACAAGTCGTTTCTCTGCTTCACCAACCCGAGGGGAACCTGAATATATGTATACTTTTCGAACTTGAGGTCAGTTTCACATTTTGACTTTCCATGCTGAATTGGATTTTTTCCAACAAATGCAAGATACATCCTGGGCTTACCTCTCAGGGGGAGGTCGCATCCAGAAAACATATGGTTTTTCGGCTTCCCCAACCGGTGTGGAACCAGAATATATGTTTATTTTTCGAACTTGAGGTCAGTTTCAAAATTTGACTTTTCATGCTTTATTGGATATTTTCCAAGAAATGCAAGATACATCCTGGTCTAACTTCTCAGGGGGAGGTTGCATCCAGATAACATATGGTTTTTTGGCTTCCCCAACCGGTGGGGAACCAGAATATATGTATACTTTTCGAACTTGAGGTCAGTTTCACATTTTTACTTTTCCTGCTTTATTGGATTTATTCCAACAAATGCAAGATACATCCTGGGCTTACCTCTCAGGGGGAGGTCGCATCCAGAAAACATATGGTTTTTCGGCTTCCCCAACCGGTGGGGAACCAGAATATATGTATACTTTTCGAACTTGAGGTCACTTTCAAATTTTGACTTTTCATGCTTTATTGGATATTTAATTGAACTATTGCCAACAAATGCCAGATACTCCCTGGGCTAATTCCTCACGGGGAGGTCGCATCCGGAAAACGAGTAGTTTCTTGGCTTCCCCAACCCGTAGGGAACCTGAATATGTGTATGCTTTTCGAATTTGAGGTCTTTTTCACATTTTGACTCTATTTCACAGTTTGACTCTTCACGCTGAATTAGACTGTTGCCAACAAATGCCAGATACTCCCTGGACTGACTCCTGAGGGGGAGGTCGCATCCGAAAAACAAGTAGTTTTTCGGCTTCCCCAATCCAGGGGGAAACTGAATATATGTTTCCTTTTCGAATTTGAGGTCAGTTTCACATTTTGACTTTTCTTGCTTTATTGGATTTTTGCCAACAAATGCAAGATAAATCCAGGGCTAACGTCTCAGGGGGAGGTCGCATCCGGAAAACATGGTTTTTCTGCTTCCCCAACCTGGAGGGAACCTGAATATATGTATACTTTTCGAATTTGAGGTCAGTTTCACAGTTTGACTTTTGATGCTGAATTGGACTGTTGCCAACAAATGCGAGATACGCCCTGGACTAACTCCTGAGGGGGAGGTCGCATCAAGAAAACAAGTCGTTTCTCTGCTTCACCAACCCGAGGGGAACCTGAATATATGTATACTTTTCGAACTTGAGGTCAATTTCACATTTTGACTTTCAATGCTGAATTGGATTTTTGCCAACAAATGCAAGATACGTCCAGGGCTTACCTCTCAGGGGGAGGTCGCATCCAGAAAACATATGGTGTTTCGGCTTCCCCAACCGGTGGGGAACCAGAATATATGTTTACTTTTCGAACTTGAGGTCAGTTTCAAAATTTGACTTTTCATGCTTTATTGGATATTTTCCAACAAATGCAAGATACATCCTGGTCTAACTTCTCAGGGGGAGTTCGCATCCGGAAAACAAATGTTTTTTGAGCTTCCCCAAGCCGTAGGGAACCTGAATATTTGTATGCTTTTCGAATTTGAGGTCAGTTTCACAGTTTGACTTCACGCTGAATTGGACTATTGCCGACAAATGCCAGATACTCCCTGGGCTAATTCCTCACGGGGAGGTCTCATCCGGAAAACGAGTAGTTTCTTGGCTTCTCCAACCCGCAGGGAACCTGAATATGTGTATGCTTTTCGAATTTGAGGTCACTTTCAAATTTTGACTTTTCATGCTTTATTGGATATTTTCCAACAAATGCAAGATACATCCTGGTCTAACTTCTCAGGGGGAGGTCGCATCCAGAAAACATATGGTTTTTCTGCTTCCCCAACCGGTGGGGAACCAGAATATATGTATACTTTTCGAACTTGAGGTCAGTTTCACATTTTGACTTTTCATGCTTTATTGGATTTTTGCCAACAAATGCAAGATACATCCAGGGCTAACCTCTCAGGGGGAGTTCGTATCCGGAAAACAAAGGTTTTTTGAGCTTCCCCAAGCCGTAGGGAACCTGAATATTTGTATGCTTTTCGAATTTGAGGTCAGTTTCACAGTTTGACTTCACGCTGAATTGGACTATTGCCGACAAATGCCAGATACTCCCTGGGCTAATTCCTCACGGGGAGGTCTCATCCGGAAAACGAGTAGTTTCTTGGCTTCTCCAACCCGCAGGGAACCTGAATATGTGTATGCTATTCGAATTTGAGGTCTTTTTCACATTTTGACTCTATTTCACAGTTTGACTCTTCACGCTGAATTAGACTGTTGCCAACAAATGCCAGATACTCCCTGGACTGACTCCTGAGGGGGAGGGCGCATCCGAAAAACAAGTAGTTTTTCGGCTTCCCCAATCCAGGGGGAAACTGAATATATGTTTCCTTTTCAAATTTGAGTTCTATTTCACATTTTGACTTTTCATGCTTAATTGGACTTTTGCCAACAACTGCAAGATACGTCCAGGGCTAACTGCTGATAGAGAGGTTCTATCCGGAAAACAAATATTTGTTTGGCTTCCCCAACCCGTAGGGAAGCTGAATATGTGTATGCTTTTTGAATTTGAGGTCAGTTTCACAGTTTGACTTCACGCTGAATTGGACTATTGCCAACAAATGCCAGATACTCCCTGGGCTAATTCCTCACGGGGAGGTCACATCCGGAAAACGAGTAGTTTCTTGGCTTCCCCAACCCGTAGGGAACCTGAATATGTGTATGCTTTTCGAATTTGAGGTCTTTTTCACATTTTGACTCTATTTCACAGTTTGACTCTTCACGCTGAATTAGACTGTTGCCAACAAATGCCAGATACTCCCTGGACTGACTCCTGAGGGGGAGGTCGCATCCGAAAAACAAGTAGTTTTTCGGCTTCCCCAATCCAGGGGGAAACTGAATATATGTTTCCTTTTCGAATTTGAGGTCAGTTTCACATTTTGACTTTTCTTGCTTTATTGGATTTTTGCCAACAAATGCAAGATACATCCAGGGCTAACCTCTCATGGGGAGGTCGCATACGGAAAAATTATGGTTTTTCAGCTTCCCCAACAGGTGGGGAACCAGAATATATGTATACTTTTAAGATTTGAGGTCAGTTTCAAATTTTGACTTTTCATGCTTTATTGGATGTTTGCCAACAAATGCAAGATACATCCTCGTCTAACTTCTCAGGGGGATGTCGCATCCAGAAAACATATGGTTTTTCGGCTTCCCCAACCAGTGGGGAACCAGAATATATGTATACTTTTCGAACTTGAGGTCAGTTTCACATTTTGACTTTTCATGTTTTATTGGATTTTTGCCAACAAATGCAAGATACATCCAGGGCTAACCTCTCAGGGAGAGTTCGCATCCGGAAAACAAATGTTTTTTGAGCTTCCCCAAGCCGTAGGGAACCTGAATATGTGTATGCCTTTCGAATTTGAGGTCTTTTTCAAATTTTGACTCTATTTCACAGTTTGACTCTTCACGCTGAATTAGACTGTTGCCAACAAATGCCAGATACTCCCTGGACTGACTCCTGAGGGGGAGGGCGCATTCGAAAAACAAGTAGTTTTTCGGCTTCCCCAATCCAGGGGGAAACTGAATATATGTTTCCTCTTCGAATTTGAGGTCAGTTTCACATTTTGACTTTTCTTGCTTTATTGGATTTTTGCCAACAAATGCAAGATACATCCAGGGCTAACGTCTCAGGGGGAGGTCGCATCCGGAAAACATGGTTTTTCTGCTTCCCCAACCTGGAGGGAACCTGAATATATGTATACTTTTCGAATTTGAGGTCAGTTTCACAGTTTGACTTTTGATGCTGAATTGGACTGTTGCCAACAAATACGAGATACGCCCTGGACTAACTCCTGAGGGGGAGGTCGCATCAAGAAAACAAGTCGTTTCTCTGCTTCACCAACCCGAGGGGAACCTGAATATATGTATACTTTTCGAACTTGAGGTCAGTTTCACATTTTGACTTTCCATGCTGAATTGGATTTTTTCCAACAAATGCTAGATACATCCTGGGCTTACCTCTCAGGGGGAGGTCGCATCCAGAAAACATATGGTTTTTCGGCTTCCCCAACCGGTGTGGAACCAGAATATATGTTTATTTTTCGAACTTGAGGTCAGTTTCAAAATTTGAGTTTTCATGCTTTATTGGATATTTTCCAACAAATGCAAGATACATCGTGGTCTAACTTCTCAGGGGGAGGTTGCATCCAGATAACATATGGTTTTTTGGCTTCCCCAACCGGTGGGGAACCAGAATATATGTATACTTTTCGAACTTGAGGTCAGTTTCACATTTTGCCTTTTCCTGCTTTATTGGATTTATTCCAACAAATGCAAGATACATCCTGGGCTTACCTCTCAGAGGGAGGTCGCATCCAGAAAACATATGGTTTTTCGGCTTCCCCAACCGGTGGGGAACCAGAATATATGTATACTTTTCGAACTTGAGGTCACTTTCAAATTTTGACTTTTCATGCTTTATTGGATATTTAATTGGACTATTGCCAACAAATGCCAGATACTCCCTGGGCTAATTCCTCACGGGGAGGTCGCATCCGGAAAACGAGTAGTTTCTTGGCTTCCCCAACCCGTAGGGAACCTGAATATGTGTATGCTTTTCGAATTTGAGGTCTTTTTCACATTTTGACTCTATTTCACAGTTTGACTCTTCACGCTGAATTAGACTGTTGCCAACAAATGCCAGATACTCCCTGGACTGACTCCTGAGGGGGAGGTCGCATCCGAAAAACAAGTAGTTTTTCGGCTTCCCCAATCCAGGGGGAAACTGAATATATGTTTCCTTTTCGAATTTGAGGTCAGTTTCACATTTTGACTTTTCTTGCTTTATTGGATTTTTGCCAACAAATGCAAGATAAATCCAGGGCTAACGTCTCAGGGGGAGGTCGCATCCGGAAAACATGGTTTTTCTGCTTCCCCAACCTGGAGGGAACCTGAATATATGTATACTTTTCGAATTTGAGGTCAGTTTCACAGTTTGACTTTTGATGCTGAATTGGACTGTTGCCAACAAATGCCAGATACGCCCTGGACTAACTCCTGAGGGGGAGGTCGCATCAAGAAAACAAGTCATTTCTCTGCTTCACCAACCCGAGGGGAACCTGAATATATGTATACTTTTCGAACTTGAGGTCAATTTCACATTTTGACTTTCAATGCTGAATTGGATTTTTGTCAACAAATGCAAGATACGTCCAGGGCTTACCTCTCAGGGGGAGGTCGCATCCAGAAAACATATGGTTTTTCGGCTTCCCCAACCGGTGGGGAACCAGAATATATGTTTACTTTTCGAACTTGAGGTCAGTTTCACATTTTGACTTTTCATGCTTTATTGGATTTTTGCCAACAAATGCAAGATACATCCAGGGCTAACCTCTCAGGGGGAGTTCGTATCCGGAAAACAAATGTTTTTTGAGCTTCCCCAAGCCGTAGGGAACCTGAATATGTGTATGCTTTTCGAATTTGAGGTCAGTTTCACAGTTTGACTTCACGCTGAATTGGACTATTGCCGACAAATGCCAGATACTCCCTGGGCTAATTCCTCACGGGGAGGTCTCATCTGGAAAACGAGTAGTTTCTTGGCTTCTCCAACCCGCAGGGAACCTGAATATGTGTATGCTTTTCGAATTTGAGGTCTTTTTCACATTTTGACTCTATTTCACAGTTTGACTCTTCACGCTGAATTAGACTGTTGCCAACAAATGCCAGATACTCCCTGGACTGACTCCTGAGGGGGAGGGCGCATCCGAAAAACAAGTAGTTTTTCGGCTTCCCCAATCCAGGGGGAAACTGAATATATGTTTCCTTTTCGAATTTGAGTTCTATTTCACATTTTAACTTTTCATGCTGAATTGGACTGTTGCCAACAAATGCGAGATACGCCCTGGACTAACTCCTGAGGGGGAGGTCGCATCCAGAATACAAGTCGTTTCTCGGCTTCGCCAACCCGAGGGGAACCTGAATATATGCTGCTTTTCGAATTTGAGGTCAGTTTCACATTTTGACTTTTCATGCTTAATTGGACTTTTGCCAACAACTGCAAGATACGTCCAGGGCTAACTGCTGATAGAGAGGTTCTATCCGGAAAACAAATATTTTTTTGGCTTCCCCAACCCGTAGGGAACCTGAATATGTGTATGCTTTTTGAATTTGAGGTCAGTTTCACAGTTTGACTTCACGCTGAATTGGACTATTGCCAACAAATGCCAGATACTCCCTGGGCTAATTCCTCACGGGGAGGTCGCATCCGGAAAACGAGTAGTTTCTTGGCTTCCCCAACCCGTAGGGAACCTGAATATGTGTATGCTTTTCGAATTTGAGGTCTTTTTCACATTTTGACTCTATTTCACAGTTTGACTCTTCACACTGAATTAGACTGTTGCCAACAAATGCCAGATACTCCCTGGACTGACTCCTGAGGGGAGGTCGCATCCGAAAAACAAGTAGTTTTTCGGCTTCCCCAATCCAGGGGAAACTGAATATATGTTTCCTTTTCGAATTTGAGGTCAGTTTCACATTTTGACTTTTCTTGCTTTATTGGATTTTTGCCAACAAATGCAAGATACATCCAGGGCTAACGTCTCGGGGAGGTCGCATCGGAAACAGGTTTTCTGCTTCCCCAACCTGGAGGGAACCTGAATATATTATACTTTTCGAATTTGAGGTCATTTTCCAGTTTGACTTTTGTGCTGAATTGACTGTTGCCACAAATGCGAGATACATTAACTCTCAGGGGGAGGTCGCATCCGGAAAACATGGTTTTTCTGCTTCCCCAACCTGGAGGGAACCTGAATATATGTATACTTTTCGAACTTGAGGTCAGTTTCACATTTTGACTTTCCATGCTGAATTGGATTTTTTCCAACAAATGCAAGATACATCCTGGGCTTACCTCTCAGGGGGAGGTCGCATCAAGAAAACATATGGTTTTTCGGCTTCCCCAACCGATGGGGAACCAGAATATATGTTTACTTTTCGAACTTGAGGTCAGTTTCAAAATTTGACTTTTCATGCTTTATTGGATATTTTCCAACAAATGCAAGATACATCCTGGTCTAACTTCTCAGGGGGAGGTCGCATCCAGATAACATATGGTTTTTCGGCTTCCCCAACCGGTGGGGAACCAGAATATATGTATACGTTTCGAACTTGAGGTCAGTTTCACATTTTGACTTTTCCTGCTTTATTGGATTTATTCCAACAAATGCAAGATACATCCTGGGCTTACCTCTCAGGGGGAGGTCGCATCCAGAAAACATATGGTTTTTTGGCTTCCCCAACCGGTGGGGAACCTGAATATTTGTATACTTTTCGAACTTGAGGTCAGTTTCACATTTTGACTTTTCCTGCTTTATTGGATATTTTCCAACAAATGCAAGATACATCCTGGTCTAACTTCTCAGGGGGAGTTCGCATCCGGAAAACAAAGGTTTTTTGAGCTTCCCCAAGCCGTAGGGAACCTGAATATGTGTATGCTTTTCGAATTTGAGTCAGTTTCACAGTTTGACTCACGCTGCAATTGTACTATTGCCGACAAAATGCCAGATACTCCTGGGCCTAGATCCTCCGGGGAGGGTCTCAATTCCGAAAACGGTATTTCTTGCTTCGCCAACCCGCGGAAACCTGAATATGTGTAGGCTTTTCGAATTTGAGTCTTTTTCTTTGATCTATTTCACATTTTAACTTTTCATGCTGAATTGGACTGTTGCCAACAAATGCGAGATACGTCCAGGGCTAACGTCTCAGGGGGAGGGCGCATCCGAAAAACAAGTAGTTTTTCTGCTTCCCCAATCCAGGGGGAAACTGAATATATGTTTCCTTTTCGAATTTGAGTTCTATTTCACATTTGAACTTTTCATGCTGAATTGGACTGTTGCCAACAAATGCGAGATACGCCCTGGACTAACTCCTGAGGGGGAGGTCGCATCCAGAATACAAGTCGTTTCTCGGCTTCGCCAACCCGAGGGGAACCTGAATATATGCTGCTTTTCGAATTTGAGGTCAGTTTCACATTTTGACTTTTCATGCTTAATTGGACTTTTGCCAACAACTGCAAGATACGTCCAGGGCTAACTGCTGATAGAGAGGTTCTATCCGGAAAACAAATATTTTTTTGGCTTCCCCAACCCGTAGGGAACCTGAATATGTGTATGCTTTTTGAATTTGAGGTCAGTTTCACAGTTTGACTTCACGCTGAATTGGACTATTGCCAACAAATGCCAGATACTCCCTGGGCTAATTCCTCACGGGGAGGTCGCATCCGGAAAACGAGTAGTTTCTTGGCTTCCCCAACCCGTAGGGAACCTGAATATGTGTATGCTTTTCGAATTTGAGGTCTTTTTCACATTTTGACTCTATTTCACAGTTTGACTCTTCACACTGAATTAGACTGTTGCCAACAAATGCCAGATACTCCCTGGACTGACTCCTGAGGGGGAGGTCGCATCCGAAAAACAAGTAGTTTTTCGGCTTCCCCAATCCAGGGGGAAACTGAATATATGTTTCCTTTTCGAATTTGAGGTCAGTTTCACATTTTGACTTTTCTTGCTTTATTGGATTTTTGCCAACAAATGCAAGATACATCCAGGGCTAACGTCTCAGGGGGAGGTCGCATCCGGAAAACATGGTTTTTCTGCTTCCCCAACCTGGAGGGAACCTGAATATATGTATACTTTTCGAATTTGAGGTCAGTTTCTCAGTTTGACTTTTGATGCTGAATTGGACTGTTGCCAACAAATGCGAGATACGCCCTGGACTAACTCCAGAGGGGGAGGTCGCATCAAGAAAACAAGTCGTTTCTCTGCTTCACCAACCCGAGGGGAACCTGAATATATGTATACTTTTCGAACTTGAGGTCAGTTTCACATTTTGACTTTCCATGCTGAATTGGATTTTTTCCAACAAATGCAAGATACATCCTGGGCTTACCTCTCAGGGGGAGGTCGCATCAAGAAAACATATGGTTTTTCGGCTTCCCCAACCGATGGGGAACCAGAATATATGTTTACTTTTCGAACTTGAGGTCAGTTTCAAAATTTGACTTTTCATGCTTTATTGGATATTTTCCAACAAATGCAAGATACATCCTGGTCTAACTTCTCAGGGGGAGGTCGCATCCAGATAACATATGGTTTTTCGGCTTCCCCAACCGGTGGGGAACCAGAATATATGTATACGTTTCGAACTTGAGGTCAGTTTCACATTTTGACTTTTCCTGCTTTATTGGATTTATTCCAACAAATGCAAGATACATCCTGGGCTTACCTCTCAGGGGGAGGTCGCATCCAGAAAACATATGGTTTTTTGGCTTCCCCAACCGGTGGGGAACCAGAATATATGTATACTTTTCGAACTTGAGGTCAGTTTCACATTTTGACTTTTCCTGCTTTATTGGATATTTTCCAACAAATGCAAGATACATCCTGGTCTAACTTCTCAGGGGGAGTTCGCATCCGGAAAACAAAGGTTTTTTGAGCTTCCCCAAGCCGTAGGGAACCTGAATATGTGTATGCTTTTCGAATTTGAGGTCAGTTTCACAGTTTGACTTCACGCTGAATTGGACTATTGCCGACAAATGCCAGATACTCCCTGGGCTAATTCCTCACGGGGAGGTCTCATCCGGAAAACGAGTAGTTTCTTGGCTTCTCCAACCCGCAGGGAACCTGAATATGTGTATGCTTTTCGAATTTGAGGTCTTTTTCACATTTTGACTCTATTTCACAGTTTGACTCTTCACGCTGAATTAGACTGTTGCCAACAAATGCCAGATACTCCCTGGACTGACTCCTGAGGGGGAGGGCGCATCCGAAAAACAAGTAGTTTTTCGGCTTCCCCAATCCAGGGGGAAACTGAATATATGTTTCCTTTTCGAATTTGAGTTCTATTTCACATTTTAACTTTTCATGCTGAATTGGACTGTTGCCAACAAATGCGAGATACGCCCTGGACTAACTCCTGAGGGGGAGGTCGCATCCAGAATACAAGTCGTTTCTCGGCTTCGCCAACCCGAGGGGAACCTGAATATATGCTGCTTTTCGAATTTGAGGTCAGTTTCACATTTTGACTTTTCATGCTTAATTGGACTTTTGCCAACAACTGCAAGATACGTCCAGGGCTAACTGCTGATAGAGAGGTTCTATCCGGAAAACAAATATTTTTTTGGCTTCCCCAACCCATAGGGAACCTGAATATGTGTATGCTTTTTGAATTTGAGGTCAGTTTCACAGTTTGACTTCACGCTGAATTGGACTATTGCCAACAAATGCCAGATACTCCCTGGGCTAATTCCTCACGGGGAGGTCGCATCCGGAAAATGAGTAGTTTCTTGGCTTCCCCAACCCGTAGGGAACCTGAATATGTGTATGCTTTTCGAATTTGAAGTCTTTTTCACATTTTGACTCTATTTCACAGTTTGACTCTTCACACTGAATTAGACTGTTGCCAACAAATGCCAGATACTCCCTGGACTGACTCCTGAGGGGGAGGTCGCATCCAAAAAACAAGTAGTTTTTCGGCTTCCCCAATCCAGGGGGAAACTGAATATATGTTTCCTTTTCGAATTTGAGGTCAGTTTCACATTTTGACTTTTCTTGCTTTATTGGATTTTTGCCAACAAATTTTTGCCAACAACATCCAGGGCTAAAGTCTCAGGGGGAGGTCGCATCCGGAAAACATGGTTTTTCTGCTTCCCCAACCTGGAGGGAACCTGAATATATGTATACTTTTCGAATTTGAGGTCAGTTTCACAGTTTGACTTTTGATGCTGAATTGGACTGTTGGCAACAAATGCGAGATACACCCTGGACTAACTCCTGAGGGGGAGGTCGCATCAAGAAAACAAGTCGTTTCTCTGCTTCACCAACCCGAGGGGAACCTGAATATATGTATACTTTTCGAACTTGAGGTCAGTTTCACATTTTGACTTTCCATGCTGAATTGGATTTTTTCCAACAAATGCAAGATACATCCTGGGCTTACCTCTCAGGGGGAGGTCGCATTCAGAAAACATATGGTTTTTCGGCTTTCCCAACCGGGGGGAACCAGAATATATGTTTACTTTTCGAACTTGAGGTCACTTTCAAAATTTGACTTTTCATGCTTTATTGGATATTTTCCAACAAATGCAAGATACATCCTGGTGTAACTTCTCAGGGGGAGGTCGCATCCAGATAACATATGGTTTTTTGGGTTCCCCAACCGGTGGGGAACCAGAATATATGTATACGTTTCGAACTTGAGGTCAGTTTCACATTTTGACTTTTCCTGCTTTATTGGATTTATTCCAACAAATTCAAGATACATCCTGGGCTTACCTCTCAGGGGGAGGTCGCATCCAGAAAACATATGGTTTTTCGGCTTCCCCAACCGGTGGGGAACCAGAATATATGTATACTTTTCGAACTTGAGGTCACTTTCAAATTTTGACTTTTCATGCTTTATTGGATATTTTCCAACAAATGCAAGATACATCCTGGTCTAACTTCTCAGAGGGATGTCGCATCCAGAAAACATATGGTTTTTCGGTTTCCCCAACCGGTGGCGAACCAGAATATATGTATACTTTTCGAACTTGAGGTCAGTTTCACATTTTGACTTTTCATGCTTTATTGGATTTTTGCCAACAAATGCAAGATACATCCAGGGCTAACCTCTCAGGGAGAGTTCGCATCCGGAAAACAAATGTTTTTTGAGCTTCCCCAAGCCGTAGGGAACCTGAATATGTGTATGCTTTTCGAATTTGAGGTCAGTTTCACATTTTGACTCCATTTCACAATTTGACTCTTCACGCTGAATTAGACTGTTGCCAACAAATGCCAGATACTCCCTGGACTGACTCCTGAGGGGGAGGGCGCATCCGAAAAACAAGTAGTTTTTCGGCTTCCCCAATCCAGGGGGAAACTGAATATATGTTTCCTTTTCGAATTTGAGTTCTATTTCACATTTTAACTTTTCATGCTGAATTGGACTGTTGCCAACAAATGCGAGATACGCCCTGGACTAACTCCTGAGGGGGGGTCGCATCCAGAATACAAGTCGTTTCTCGGCTTCGCCAACCCGAGGGGAACCTGAATATATGATGCTTTTCGAATTTGAGGTCAGTTTCACATTTTGACTTTTCATGCTTAATTGGACTTTTGCCAACAACTGCAAGATACGTCCAGGGCTAACTGCTGATAGAGAGGTTCTATCCGGAAAACAAATATTTTTTTGGCTTCCCCAACCCGTAGGGAACCTGAATATTTGTATGCTTTTTGAATTTGAGGTCAGTTTCACAGTTTGACTTCACGCTGAATTGGACTATTGCCGACAAATGCCAGATTCTCCCTGGGCTAATTCCTCACGGGGAGGTCTCATCCGGAAAACGAGTAGTTTCTTGGCTTCTCCAACCCGCAGGGAACCTGAATATGTGTATGCTTTTCGAATTTGAGGTCTTTTTCACATTTTGACTCTATTTCACAGTTTGACTCTTCACGCTGAATCAGACTGTTGCCAACAAATGCCAGATACTCCCTGGACTGACTCCTGAGGGGGAGGGCGCATCCGAAAAACAAGTAGTTTTTCGCTTCCCCAATCCAGGGGGAAACTGAATATATGTTTCCTTTTCGAATTTGAGTTCTATTTCACATTTTAACTTTTCATGCTGAATTGGACTGTTGCCAACAAATGCGAGATACGCCCTGGACTAACTCCTGAGGGGGAGGTCGCATCCAGAATACAAGTCGTTTCTCGGCTTCGCCAACCCGAGGGGAACCTGAATATATGCTGCTTTTCGAATTTGAGGTCAGTTTCACATTTTGACTTTTCATACTTAATTGGACTTTCGCCAACAACTGCAAGATACGTCCAGGGCTAACTACTGATAGAGAGGTTCTATCCGGAAAACAAATATTTTTTTGGCTTCCCCAACCCGTAGGGAACCTGAATATGTGTATGCTTTACGAACTTGAGGTCAGTTTCAAATTTTGACTTTTCATGCTTTATTGGATATTTTCCAACAAATCCAAGATACATCCTGGTCTAACTTCTCAGGGGGAGTTCGCATCCGGAAAACAAATGTTTTTTCAGCTTCCCCAAGCCGTAGGGAACCTGAATATATGTATACTTTTCGAATTTGAGGTCAGTTTCACAGTTTGACTTTTGATGCTGAATTGGACTGTTGCCAACAAATGCGAGATACGCCCTGGACTAACTCCTGAGGGGGAGGTCGCATCAAGAAAACAAGTCGTTTCTCTGCTTCACCAACCCGAGGGGAACCTGAATATATGTATACTTTTCGAACTTGAGGTCAGTTTCACATTTTGACTTTCCATGCTGAATTGGATTTTTTCCAACAAATGCAAGATACATCCTGGGCTTACCTCTCAGGGGGAGGTCGCATCCAGATAACATATGGTTTATCGGCTTCCCCAACCAGTGGGGAACCAGACTATATGTATACTTTTCGAACTTGAGGTCAGTTTCACATTTTGACTTTTCCTGCTTTATTGGATTTATTCCAACAAATGCAAGATACATCCTGGGCTTACCTCTCAGGGGGAGGTCGCATCCAGAAAACATATGGTTTTTCGGCTTCCCCAACCGGTGGGGAACCTGAATATATGTATACTTTTCGAACTTGAGGTCACTTTCAAATTTTGACTTTTCATGCTTTATTGGATATTTTCCAACAAATGCAAGATACATCCTGGTCTAACTTCTCAGGGGGAGGTCGCATCCAGAAAACATATGGTTTTTCGGCTTCCCCAACCGGTGGAGAACCAGAATATATGTATACTTTTCGAACTTGAGGTCAGTTTCACATTTTGACTTTTCATGCTTTATTGGATTTTTGCCAACAAATGCAAGATACATCAAGGGCTAACCTCTCAGGGAGAGTTCGCATCCGGAAAACAAATGTTTTTTGAGCTTCCCCAAGCCGTAGGACCCCCTGAAATGTGTGATGCTTTTTCGAATTTTGAGTCTTTCTTTCCACCAGTTTGACTCAACCTGAATTGGACTAATTGCCGACAAATGCCAGATACTCTCCCTGGGCTGATTCCTCACGGGGAGGTCGCGCCGAAAACGAGTAGTTTCTTGGCTTCCCCAACCCGTAGGGAGCCTGAATATTGTATGCTCTTTTCGAATTTGGATGTCTTTTTCACATTTTTGACGTCTATTTCACACAGTTGACTCTTCACGCTGACTTAGACTGTTGCCAACAAATGCCAGATACTCCTGGACTGACTCCTGAGGGGGAGGTCGCATTCCGAAAAACAAGTTTTTTTTCGGCTTCCCCCCATCCCGGCGGAAACTGAATATGTGTTTCCTTTTTCGAATGTTGAGGTCAGTTTCCACATTTTGATGACTTTCCTTGATTTATTGGATTTTTAGCCAACAAATGCAGATACATACCAGGGGCTAAAGTCCTCATGGGGAGGTCGCATCCGGAAAACATGGTTTTTCTGCTTCCCCAACCTGGAGGGAACCTGAATATATGTATACTTTTCGAATTTGAGGTCAGTTTCACAGTTTGACTTTTGATGCTGAATTGGACTGTTGCCAACAAATGCGAGATACGCCCTGGACTAACTCCTGAGGGGGAGGTCGCATCAAGAAAACAAGTCGTTTCTCTGCTTCACCAACCCGAGGGGAACCTGAATATATGTATACTTTTCGAACTTGAGGTCAGTTTCACATTTTGACTTTTCTTGGTTTATTGGATTTTTGCCAACAAATGCAAGATACATCCAGGGCTAAAGTCTCAGGGGGAGGTCGCATACGGAAAAAATATGGTTTTTCAGTTTCCCCAACAGGTGGGGAACCAGAATATATGTATACTTTTAAGATTTGAGGTCAGTTTCAAATTTTGACTTTTCATGCTTTATTGGATGTTTGCCAACAAATGCAAGATACATCTTCGTCTAACTTCTCAGGGGGAGGTCGCATCCAGCAAACATATGGTTTTTCGGCTTCCCCAACCGGTGGGGAACCAGAATATATGTATACTTTTCGAACTTGAGGTCAGTTTCACATTTTGACTTTTCATGCTTTATTGGATATTTTCCAACAAATGCAAGATACGTCCAGGGCTAACTTCTCAGGGGGAGGTCGCATCCAGAAACATTGATATTTTCGGCTTCCCAACCAACTGGTGGGGAACCTGAATATAATATATGTATACTTTTCGCGTTTGAAGTCAGATTGAACATTTGACTTTTCATGCTTTATTTGATTTTTTCCAACAAATGCAAGATACAACCAGGGCTAACTTCTCAGGGGGAGGTCGCAGATGGAAAACATATGGTTTTTCAGATTCCCCAACCTGGGGGGAACATGAATATATGTATACTTTTCGAATTTGAGGTCAGGTTCACATTTTGACTTTTATGCTTTATTGGATTTTTGCCAACAAATGCAAGGTACAACCAGGGCTAACTTCTAAGGAGGAGGTCGCAGATGGAAAACATATGGTTTTTCGGATTCCCCAACCTGGGGGGAACATGAATATATGTATACTTAAGATTGAAGTCGTTCAAATTTGACTTTATTGCTTTATTGGATTTTGCCAAACAATGAAGATACCTCCTAGGCTAACTTCTCAGGGGGAATGCGCCTACGGAAAACATATAGTTTTTTGGCGTCCCCAACTGATGTGGAAACTAATATATGTATAATTTCGAATTGAGATCAGGTTTCAACATTTTGGACTTTTTTCATGCTTTTATGGATTTTTTGTGCCAAACAAATTCAAGATACATCCTAGGCTAACTTCTCAGGGGAGGTCCGGATACGGAAACATATGGTTTTTTGGCTTCCCCAATTGGTGGGGAACAGAATATAAGTATACTTTTAAGACTTGAAGTCAGTTTCAAAATTTTGACTTTTCATGCTTTATTGGCTTTTTGCCAACAAATGCAAGATACATCCCGGGCTAACTTCTCATGGGGAGGTCGCATCCGGAATACATGGTTTTTCGGCTTCCCCAACCTGGGGGGAACCTGAATATATGTATACTTTTCGAATTTGAGGTCAGTTTCACATTTTGACTTTTCATACTTTATTGGCTTTTTGCCAACGAATGCAAGATTCATCCAGGGCTAACTTCTCAGGGGGAGGTCGCATCCGGAAAACATGGTTTTCCGGCTTCCCCAACCTGGGGGGAACCTGAATATATGTATACTTTTCAGAATTTGAGGTCAGTTTCACATTGTGACTTTTCATGCTTTATGCTTTTTAACAACAATCAAGATACCATCCGGGCTAACTTCTCAGGGGGAGGTCGCATCATGGAAAACATAGGGTTTTTCCCCCGCTTCCCAACCTGGAGGGAACCTGAATATTGTAATACTTTTCGAATTTGAGTCAGTTTCACGTTTTTTGACTTTTCATGCTTTATTTGGTCTTTTTATTGCAACAAATGCAAGATACATCCAGGGCTAACTTCTCAGGGGGAGGTCGCATCCGGAAAACATGTTTTTCCGGCTTCCCAAACCTGGGGGGAACCTGAATATATGTATACTTTTCGAATTTGAGGTCAGTTTCACATTTTGACTTTCCATGCTTTATTGGCTTTTTGCCAACAAATGCAAGATACATCCAGGGCTAACTTCTCAGGGGGAGGTCGCATCCGGAAAACATGGTTTTTCGGCTTCCCCAACCTGGGGGGGAGCTGAATATATGTATACTTTTCGGATTTGAGGTCAGTTTCACATTTTGACTTTTCATGCTTTATTGGCTTTTTGCCAACAAATGCGAGATACATCCAGGGCTAACTCCTCAGGGGGAGGTCGCATCCGGAAAACATATGTTTTTTCGGCTTCCCCAACCTGGGGGGAACCTGAATATATGTATATTTTTCGGATTTGAGGTCAGTTTCACATTTTGACTTTTCATGCTTTATTGGCTTTTTAACAACAAATGCAAGATACATCCAGGGCTAACTTCTCAGGGGGAGGTCGCATCTGGAAAACATATGGTTTTCCCGCTTCCCCAACCCGGAGGGAACCTGAATATATGTATACTTTTCGAATTTGAGGTCAGTTTCACATTTTGACTTTTCATGCTTTATTGGCTTTTTGCCAACAAATGCAAGATACATCCAGGGCTAACTTCTCAGGGGGAGGTCGCATCCGAAAACAATGGTTTTTCGGCTATGGGGCCCCAACCTGGGGGAACCTGATTATGTATACTTTTCCGGATTTGAGTCAGTTTTTCCCATTTGACTTTTCATGCTTTATTGGCTTTTTGCCAACAAATGCAAGATACATCCAGGGCTAACTTCTCACGGGGAGGTCGCATCCGGAAAACATGGTTTTTCGGCTTCCCCAACCTGGGGGGAACCTGAATATATGTATACTTTTCGGATTTGAGGTCAGTTTCACATTTTGACTTTTCATGCTTTATTGGCTTTTTGCCAACAAATGCGAGATACATCCAGGGCTAACTTCTCAGGGGGAGGTGGCATCCGGAAAACATGTTTTTCCGGCTTCCCCAACCTGGGGGGAACCTGAATATATGTATACTTTTCGAATTTGAGGTCAGTTTCACATTTTGACTTTTCATGCTTTATTGGCTTTTTATCACCAAATGCAAGATACATGCAGGGCTAACTTCTCAGGGGGAGGTTGCATCCGGAAAACATGTTTTTCCGGCTTCCCCAACGTGGGGGGAACCTGAATATATGTATACTTTTCAAATTTGAGGTCAGTTTCACATTTTGACTTTTCATGCTTTATTGGCTTTTTGCAAACAAATGCAAGATACATCCAGGGCTAACTTCTCAGGGGGAGGTCGCATCCGGAAAACATGGTTTTTCGGTTTCCCCAACCTGGGGGGAACCTGAATATATGTATACTTTTCGAATTTGAGTTCAGTTTCACATTTTGACTTTTCATGCTTTATTGGCTTTTTTGCACCAAATGCGAGATACATCCAGGGCTAACTTCTCAGGGGGAGGTTGCACCGGAAACATGTTTTTTCCGGCTTCCCAACCTGGGGGGAACCTGAATATATGTATACTTTTCGTGGGGGGTCAGTTTCACATTTTGACTTTTCATGCTTTATTGGCTTTTTGCCAACAAATGCGAGATACATCCAGGGCTAACTTCTCAGGGGGAGGTCGCATCCAGAAAACATGGTTTTTCGGCTTCCCCAACCTGGGGGGAAGCTGAATATATGTATACTTTTCGGATTTGAGGTCAGTTTCACATTTTGACTTTTCATGCTTTATTGGCTTTTTGCCAACAAATGCAAGATACATCCCGGGCTAACTTCTCACGGGGAGGTCGCATCCGGAAAACATGTTTTTTCGGCTTCCCCAACCTGGGGGACCTGATATAGTCTCCTTTTTCGAATTTAGGTCAGTGTCCCATTTTGACTTTTTCATGCGTTATTGTGCTTTTTGTTGCCAACGAATGCAGATCATCCAGGGACTAACTTCTCAGGGTAGGTCGCATCCGAAAACATGGTTTTCCGGCTTCCCCACCTGGGGGGAACCTGATATATGGATAGCTTTTCGGATTTGGGTCGTTTTCACATTTTGACTTTCATGCTTTATTGGCCCTTGCCAACAATGCAAGATACATCCAGGGCTAACTTCTCAGGGGGAGGTCGTATCCGGAAAACATGGTTTTCCGGCTTCCCCAACCTGGGGGGAACCTGAATATATGTATACTTTTCGAATTTGAGGTCAGTTTCACATTTTGACTTTTCATGCTTTATTGGCTTTTTGCCAACAAATGCAAGATACATCCAGGGCTAACTTCTCAGGGAGAGGTCGCACCCGGAAAACGTGGTTTTTCGGCATCCCCAACCTGGGGGGAAGCTGAATATATGTATACTTTTCGGATTTGAGGTCAGTTTCACATTTTGACTTTTCATGCTTTATTGGCTTTTTGCCAACAAATGCAAGATACTTCCAGGGCTAACTTCTCAGGGGGAGGTCGCATCCGGAAAACATGTTTTTTCAGCTTCCCCAACCTGTGGGGAACCTGAATATATGTATACTTTTCGAATTTGAGGTCAGTTTCACATTTTGACTTTTCATGCTTTATTGGCTTTTTAACAACAAATGCAAGATACATCCAGGGCTAACTTCTCAGAGGGAGGTCGCATCTGGAAAACATATGGTTTTCCCGCTTCCCCAACCTGGAGGGAACCTGAATATATGTATACTTTTCGAATTTGAGGTCAGTTTCACATTTTGACTTTTCATGCTTTATTGGCTTTTTAACAACAAATGCAAGATACATCCAGGGCTAACTTCTCAGGGGGAGGTCGCATCTGGAAAACATATGGTTTTCCCGTTTCCCCAACCCGGAGGGAACCTGAATATATGTATACTTTTCGAATTTGAGGTCAGTTTCACATTTTGACTTTTCATGCTTTATTGGCTTTTTGCCAACAAATGCAAGATACATCCAGGGCTAACTTCTCAGGGGGAGGTCGCATCCGGAAAACATGGTTTTTCGGCTTCCCCAACCTGGGGGGAACCTGAATATATGTATACTTTTCGGATTTGAGGTCAGTTTCACATTTTGACTTTTCATCCTTTATTGGCTTTTTGCCAACAAATGCAAGATACATCCCGGGCTAACTTCTCACGGGGAGGTCGTATCCGGAAAACATGGTTTTTCGGCTTCCCCAACCTGGGGGGAACCTGAATATATGTATACTTTTCGGATTTGAGGTCAGTTTCACATTTTGACTTTTCATGCTTTATTGGCTTTTTGCCAACAAATGCGAGATACATCCAGGGCTAACTTCTCAGGGGGAGGTCGCATCCGGAAAACATGTTTTTCCGGCTTCCCCCACGTGGGGGGAACCTGAATATATGTATACTTTTCGAATTTGAGGTCAGTTTCACATTTTGACTTTTCATGCTTTATTGGCTTTTTGCCAACAAATGCGAGATACATCCAGGGCTAACTTCTCAGGGGG
>JALGBA010000606.1:0-69918 GCA_023970755.1 Azemiops feae
GAAAAGGCCTCTGGGGTCTCAGGTGGAGGGAGGGAGGGAGGTGCTGTGTGCCAAAATGGGGCAGGACCCTCCAGTTGTGAAGGACAGAAATGGCACAAATGGCTGGGTGAGTGTAGGGGGAGTCTCGGCGGTCCCACAATGGCTCCCCACAAGTGCTTGAAGAGCACCATGCCTCCTGGCATCCTGGTCCACAAAAGTAGGCTTGAGGGGAAGCAGAGCAAGGGGGCCTCCGAGCAGGAGGGGGGTCCTGCCCCTTCCCCTCCCTGGATCTGCCTTCCCAAACCAGTTTTGACTTCGGACCTGAAGTAGCCGGGATGGTTGATCCAGAGGCAGGGGAGGCCTCAATCTGGGGAGGGGGAGGGGAGAAGGGAGGACCCTCCTGTGGGGGGCAGGAAAGAGGAGTAGGAAGAGGGAAGGAAGGAAGGAAGGAAGGAAGGAAGGAAGGAAGGAAGGAAGGAAGGAAGGAAGGAAGGAAGGAAGGAAGGAAGGAAGGAAGGAAGGAAGGAAGGAGGAAGGAATTCCAGGATTTTTCCTACAATGTTTATTCTTTTATAGCAAAGCGAAGGGAAGTGATTTGGATGAAGAGTAATGGAGATGAAGCTGCTGTGGATTTAAAGCCAGGAGAGATTTGGGTATCTGGACTAACAGGCAGGTTCCCTGGGGTCAGTCTAGATGGTCTCCATCCCTCCCTCGCAAGAAAGAGAGGCCTTCAAAGGAAGATGGGGGGGGCTCAGCAGGAGAAGCTCCAGGCTGCCATTCTCTACATCCTCTCCCTAATCTAAAATCTTGAGCCTCCATTTTTCAGAGGTTGCAAAAAAGACAGAAATTCATCAGCTACTGGAAAAAAAAAACCTTGCTTTCCCATCAGGAAGCAGGAAGGACAGCAGGATTAATTCATGAGTGCTTTAGAAAAAAAGAGATGGGGAGAAAGTTAGAATTCAACATATGGTAACCTGCACAACCGTACTAAGATTAAAGAAGAGTACCTCATGGACCAGGGCTATGCTGTGCGCTGCATCTGGGAACACGAATGGAGGGCCATGGTGGAGGATGACACCTCTTTGAAGCAGTTTCTAGTTGAGAATAAGCTCCCAACTCCTTTGAATCCTCGAGATGCTTTTTTTGGTGGAAGAACAAATGCTACGTGCCTGTACTACAAACCAAAACCTGGTGAACAAATCTTATACTACGATTTCACCAGTTTGTACCCCTTTGTGAATAAGACCAAGGAGTACCCAATTGACCATCCACAAATCATATTTCAAAACTTTGGGGACATAAAGCAATATTTTGGGTTAGCCAAAGTCAAAGTGTACCCGCCAAGAAATCTCTATTTCCCAGTCCTACCCCACAAATCAGGGGGCAAATTAATGTTTAGTTTGTGTGCAACCTGCACAGAAAAACTGCAAACCACCCCCTGTAAACACAGTGATGAGGAAAGAGCTCTGACTGGGACATGGTGTACTGTTGAATTGAATGTAGCTTTAGAAAAAGGTTACAGAATTGTTGAAATCTATGAGATCTGGCATTTTGAAAGAACATCAAATGAGCTATTTTCAGCTTATATGAACACGCATCTCAGACAGAAACAGGAGGCCAGTGGTTACCCTGACTGGTGCAAAACAGAACAGGATAAAGAGCAATATATTCAGGGTTATGAAAAGATGGCAGGTGTCCGCTTACGACGTGACCACATTGAAGTAAATCCTGCTAAAAGACAGATTGCCAAACTCTTCTTAAATTCGCTGTGGGGTAAGTTTGGCCAGAGCACCAATCACCTGACCACATCCATGGTGACAAACCCTGAGGATTTATTCAAATACCTTTTTGTGCCGTATTATGATGTTTCCTCATGTGAGTTTGTGGATACAGAGACAGCCGTTGTGACATGGAAAACAGCCAAGAACCACCCCACCAAATCCACATGCACTAATGTATTCATAGCCAGCTTTACAACGGCTTATGCATGGCTGGAATTATACAGGCTACTGGATGGGCTGGGCGATAGGTGCCTGTACCATGACACTGATTCAGTCATTTTTGTAAGTAGAGAGGGGGCGTGGACACCTCCTTTGGGTGATTATTTAGGACAGCTGACAAGTGAGATTCCACCAAACACTACGATAACAGAGTTTGTTGCGGCCGGTCCCAAAACGTATGCTTATGCTTTGTCCAATGGTGAAGCGGTGCTAAAGGTGAAGGGAATCACGCTAAACTGTGGTAATAGCAATAAGGTTAATTTTGACAGCTTGAAAGATTTGGTAGATGATTATTGTCTGTCTGGTGCAGAGAGAAAAAAAGAGATCAGGGTAGAACAGTTGGGGATTGTTTGGGTTAAGAAACAGTGGACCCTAGAAATGCGGGTCCTCCAAAAAACTCTAAAAGTGTATAATAAAAGGTTATTAAAGAGTGAGGATTATTGTACGCTGCCTTACGGCTATTAAGGATGGTGGAAAATATTGCACAATTTGTACACCATTAACCATTAACCGGTTGGATAATGAGATACGTACCATTCTTCAGAGAGCTGATTTGTGTGAGGATGACAAGATTAAGCTCTACAATTCTGCACTGCAGAGGTATCGAAGACTGACCAGGCAAAATGAGTCTGAAAAGGACAGACTGAATCTCATTTATCTACCAAAAGAGCCTTGGCCACTTCCAACATTACCAGAACAGCCGCCACAGCCATCTCCACAGGACACAGGGATGGATGAGATCCTAAGGGGTGTGAGCACCTGTTACAGGAAAAATGCGGAACTTTTGCTGAACAAAATGAAACAGCATCAGGATGTCTCAACCTGGGAATGATTGCGGTACCTTTTTATACAAAGGGGTCCCTATTCCTGGTACTAATATTTTAGACTTGGTGAAAGGAGCCTCGCAACACCGAGCCCCTACTGAGAAGCGGAAACCTAAAGGCTGGGATGACTTTATGAATGCTATGGCAGAGGTGAATGTTCCAGCCTCTGTGTTGGGGTCTACAACTGTTAAAGAGCAAATAGAAAAGTAGAAAGATTCTCTGGTTGTTAAGGATGAAACTGCTACTAGCCCCGTCTCTGTTATGACAACCCCTTTTGGGACTCAGAAGCCTCTGATTACCGGTACCCCCTCTAGCCCTTGGACATTAAATCCTAGAAGTAGGTTCAGGTTTGGTGACTGGCTCAATTTGTAAAATGAATAAAAACACAGTGAAACAAGTAAAAACATTTAAGTCTTTTTCTTTATTTTACAGTAAGGCAGGCATGTCTGCATGCATTGGTGATGGTTACAGGTTCCAAGCCCCCTTCCCACCTTTATAGTTTTTACAAACAGCTTTACCATTTGATCATTTTTAATATCGGCATTGGAGTACATCTTTAAAATATTTTCATAGGCCACTCCTTTAGACCGGTTCAGTAGAAAAAACGCACAATGTTGCCCGCAGGTCACAGCGCTGGGATGCTGCAGTTGACGTTGGTAAAATGTATACTTCTCAGCTTGCTGCTCTAAAAACATCACTATGGAGTCAGGAAAGTCAGGGCTATCCGGTGGCCTTCCATAAGAATCAAAAAATTCGCCATATCCGGGAGATGGGAAGTAGAAGGCCAGCCAGTGTTCACCAGGCAGAGTGTGAGGGTGGGTATTTACAATTAATCCAAAGGTCTTTTGGAGATTTGTCTCTGGGGTAGCAGGTCACAAGGGTAGACCCCTAGAAAGGCAGTATTTCCAGAGAACAAGCGGAGGAGCTGCAGTGTGTCCATACTCACATATAATCAAAAAGCACATTCCTTGTGTGACTTATTTCAATAAGGTTTTCAAAGATTGCATAGAGAATCATGTTGACGGTGTTGGGGAGGGGTTGTGCAAATCTAATTTCGGCTCTGAGGTTACCGTTCCTGATCAAAGAATAGTGCTCAGAGCACCCCTGATCAGGACTCAAGTCAAAACAATACAAAGTATACCTTCGGTTAAACTCTTCCCGGCTGATTAACAGTGGCCTGTCTTTCATGCCTTTGCCTGTGGCTTGCACCATCTGCATGTACTCTCTCACAAAAAGACCGTGCTCATAATCAGGCTGAAGAGGCTTTGTGGGGATCTGCTCGCCATCACAATGCAGGGCGCAAAAATTGACATTGCAGTGTTGAAAATTGAACGGGTTTCTTTCATAATCCCCACTAAAAGATGCATTGTCCACAAACCCAATTACTAATTGTTTAGGTAGCTGCCCCAGAAATAGATTTTCCTGATTACACACAAGACTACCTGCAGGAATGCTGTAAACCTTCATCCCCACTCGATCAATGGGGTATTTGGCATTGGAGGTGAGCAAAGCTTCTGCATGGCCAAGGTGCACTCCCGGGGCTATTTTACACGTTTTACAAAGAGAGAAGCCGCCAGGAGTTGCACTTTGTAATTCTCATTGCCATCCTTCATCACGCAAAATTCATTTCTGCTTCTTGTGAGTTTGACTTTCACATCAACACCATTAATTAGCAGTCTGTCTTGAAAAAACAGATCGCTATGCAGAGGCCCTAGCAGGTCCCATTTACGACTACCGGCCGTGTGTCTTGCTCTCGCTTTGAAACCTGAGTTCCCAGCGGCTGTCAGAAGAGTACTCTCCATGAGGTCCGAGTCATCTTTGTAAAAAACCCCAGCTGTAAATTGGGTACCCAGCGCATCACCACCAAAGTTCAGAATCAGTTCAATCACGGCCCAATAAGAATAGCAATGATGGCTCTGTGTAATGAGCCAATCTCCCAAGGTAACATCCAGCTGGTTAAACAGTGATGCTATGGGGTAGTTGGTCAGGGCCACCCTTGCCCCATCATCAATCTCCGTCCCATCAGCCTTTACAATCTTGCAACTCACATACAGCAGGGTGTTGTTTAAATCCATGTAATGCTCACCATGCCCCGTGATAAAAAATTCCAGGGGCGCATTGGGTGTTAGCGCTGATAAAGGAGGGGTCTCGACATAGGTACTGTTTTCAATACTGGTCTGTGTAGGCGCCAGTTGAAAAAGATCCAGTTCTGATTTAACACATTCCTCTGAAGCAGAATGAATAAATGACATATTGTATTAGAATATGTCTTCCTTGTCACAGGGCTTCCTCTTCTGCGCACGTCTCCTCTTAGTATGACGGGTCTTTTTCACAAGTCTTCTCTTTTTAAACGGAATAGGCGGGCCCGATGCGTAATTTTTCCTGGCTATGAACATCCCTGATCCATCCTGCCCCCTCTCAACAACACGGGATACAAGATGCCCCGCAACATCTCTGGCAATGTTTTTGGCAGCAGATTTGACATGCGGCTTAATGATTTCTAATCCACGCCTCAAAAAAGGCATTGCTTTTCAAAAAAGTCCATGGAACAGACCCCCTAAACCTGTCCCGTACATAATGGGGGCTCCTCGGAAGCCTGGAAGGCTGCCACCGGCTTGTGCCCTGCAGTGAGCCACGTAGTCTTGAGGGCTCCCATGCTCCTTGATTACAACCATCCTTCACTTTTCCGAGGTCTAAAATGAAGCTTGACAATCACCTTCCCGTGATAAAAATGCACGTTTTTTTCCTGGTCGGTTTTGATTTCTATAGTAACGGTATCGATGTGATGTTTGCTGACCGGTACATAATGTGGACGGTCATAGGTCATTGTGATGAAATCATTGTCTTGCCCTCGCACAGGCACACAGCGCAGTAATGGCACATAGAAGTCCCCCACTATATGGAGCTATACAATATCTGTGTAAACATATAAGGTGCTGAATCCTGGGAATATAACTAACAGATGTCCAATTTCTCCGCTAACTAGAATGGTATGCGGTTCATCTCCTTTAAGATTAATTTTTCGACCCACTGAATCATAATGTAGGGTTGTCTTAGGTCCGTCCTTGGCATTTGATATAAGCTTGTTCATATTTTCTAACAGTTGTTGGAGGCTGCTGTAGTACCCGCTTCTCAAAGAAAAATGCCAACTCTTTCTCTCATTAGCAATTTCAAAATATCCAGGTGAAGTTAATGTGTGCCAACTATGCGGATACTGTATCTCTGCTAGCCCTACTTCCCATGACCCTGGAAGATCCAACGATCTCGCTAATTGAATAGTAAAATTAGAATTTTTGTTTTGGGGGGAAATTGCTGCTGATGCATTGCTGGGAAGGGTGATGTAAAATATGTGATATCAAAGATGTTGTACTTTAGTCTCCTTAACCCAACTGTTGAACTTCTCTGGCCATCCAGTTCATTTGACTAGAAACTCTCTGTGTCTCCCCCGCCCTCTTTTTTGGATAATTTTCTCTATTGTGTATATGCGCTGTTGGTCAGCAGGAACCTTCTGGAGCTCCTCAAAGTAAAAAGGCCCCTTTACAGGGTCACCTGTGTAATCATTTAATCTATACACCATTCTTTCCCCCCTTGTCTCCAGTTCTTTGATGATGAATATCTCATTCGTATAGGTTTGCTGATAGCCCTTTTCAAACTTACCCTTCAGTCTGGATACCCTGACATGATCTCCCATCTTAAGACATTTTTCCTTTCTTTTACTTTTTAAAGATACCCCATAAAGCCTCTTCCACACATCCCTTTCGTTAGACAAATTTACGGTGTTAGGAGCAGTCCCAATGCTACGATGGTAAGTGCTATTGTACCCCTGAAGAGTATCTGCCAAAATGTCCACATACTGATGGGTATTTCTAGCTGTGAAATATCTCCAGAGTTTGTTTTTTAGGGTTCTGTTAAACCTCTCTATAACGGCTGCTTTAGTTTCACTATGAGTGACAAAATGATAAATGCCATAACGTGCTAAAAGTTTCTTCAGTGGAATATTCAAGAACTCTTTACCTGCATCTGTCTGTATTTTTCAGGGTGCGCGTCCTGTTTCAAAGATATTCTGGAAGGCGGATGTAACTTCCCTCCCTGATTTATCAGATAAAGGGGAGGCCCAGGCATATTTAGATAACAAATCAATAACTGCTAAGATGTACTTTTTTCCATGGTTCTCCTTAGAAAATTTGGAGACATCTGTGAGGTCAGCCTGCCATTAATGATCTAAGCCAGACACTACTGTTTTATTTCTAGGAAAATTAATTCTTGCAGGCTTATGAAGTGTATAAGCGTCTTGCCCTGACAGCCACGTCTTGACTTGCTTCATGGTAAGGTTTTTATCATGTTTTCTAGCTTCCTGAAAAAGGGTTTTCACACCTCCATAACTTCCTACACTTCCTGGTGTATAATAAATACGGCTTAGAAGCTTTTCATGCATCATTATACTGAAAGACCACTGACAAATGGTCAAGTGTTGACATTAACACAGTCATTTATTGGTTATACAGAGTTCAGAGGGGGCATGGCCCACCATCAGAAAAATGTCCCTCATCACCACTATCAGAATCAGAAGATAAAGGACCATAACACGCTATTTTACAATACGTTGACCCGTCTGTACCCCACAAATCATGTCCGCAGTCGCAAGCAAACCAGTCTTTGCACAAATTGCAGCTCTTTAACTCACAGGGTAGATAGCGTGGTCTCTGGGATAGTTCAGAATCCCTGTTATAGTCTAGATCAGAAAACTCTGAAGCTTTGTAACCATGGTGATTACCACAGGAATATAAAATCGGGGTGTCTTGAAGTGTTTGCTGTCTAGGTGTTATTAATCTGGAGTCTGCAAAATATAAAGCACATCCTGTTAGCGTGCTATCCGCACCAGCAGCATTTACATTATCATAAATAAAAAACATATTTACTTACCATTGCTGGGAGATAATGTAGCATCATTCACCATTTCACAGGCTGTCCGGTAAGTACTCGGCACCTCATCGTTAAAGTTACAACACACCATGCTACAGCCATGCAAAAGGGGTCTGAATAAAAAAATTTCTTTATCATAACCCCTGCAACAGATTTTGTTGCATTCTGCCAGCTGGGGTCTTGTGTCAGAGCGTGCGACGCTAGCTTTTGCTGTTGTTTTAAAAACAGCTTTGGAATCAGCGGTTGCCATCTTCAAAAGACTGCTGGAATTAAATCGCTAGCTGTTCAGGCCTGCCCGCACAAACTCCCCTGCCCCTTGCAATGACACGTCCTTGAGCCTTGCGCATGTCCAGAATCACAGGGGGTATGACATGCCCAGGCATGTCCCGAACAAGGTCTAACCCCCCTCCCCCCCCTTTTTTTTACTAGCAGACACAAACACGCATGCCCCAGAATCACGGTCCTGACATGCCAGAACAAGGCTTAACCCATACTTGCCGCCTGGCTTCTTGCCACTTGTGAGCATTTTAATTCCTGTTAATATTCCTTGTCTTTTGCTGTAGGGGGAGGCAGAATAAATTTTATTAAGGCCGTGCTTCGAACGGTTACGTGTACATGGGGATTTGAGGGTGCAATTGGCAAAATAGGTGTCTTTAGATTTTTACAAAGGTAAAAACCAGGTTTTAAAAGGGTTGTGGTTTGTTTTTTCCCCTGCATTTGAGGAAATGATTTTAAAACCACCTAGAAATAAATACCTTTTAGAAAAAAGGGGGGTTAAATGCAGGGCCTGGCTGCCTTTTAGGGGCTCCTTTTTCCCCCAGCTTTTGAGGCACTGATTTTTAAAACTCCACAAAAATTAAAAGCATCATTAGGCTAGAATGATTAGAAATAAAAAGCATTTTTTATTTCACAGCTCCCAAAAGTAGGGCTTGTTTCCCAAAAACACAGGCCTCTGTTAATTATTCACTTTTACTTAGCTTTTTTTGGTTTTGAATGTCCATAGAATTAGTTTAGGGTTAAGCTAATCATGTCCCCAGAGGCTTGACTGCCACATCTTTCTTGATAGGGTTAGGTTCAACACGCCTTATCTGAAAATAGGGCTGTTAGAGCTACTCATGCTTATCTTGATGGGCTTAGGCCAACACATCATATCCGACTAGGGTTATGACCTTGTGAGGCCTGCACCACGTGGGGGCTGGATCATGGACATCACATCTGGGGGAGGAGGGCTATGCTGGTCATATCCAGAGGGTGGGGGCTGGGCACGTCACTTCCTCTTAGGGCCATGACCTGACGTAAGTAACATGTGGGTTTGTTTACTTTGATGACGTCATTGATCAAAAGTGCTGATAATTTTCATTAAAAAAGGTATACACTACTTCTACTAGAGTTGCTTAAACCAAATATTAGTTGACATGTGTGCTGAGGAAAAGGAGGAAAACCAATAGTTTAAAAAACATAATATTTATTTATGTGTTTGTTTGTTTGTTTATTATTAATGTATTATTAATGTATGTTTGTTTATTATTAATGTATTAATGTTTGTTTGTTTGTTTATTATTAATGTGTTTGTTTATTATTAATGTATTATTATTAATGTATTATTAATGTATTAAGATGATTATCTTGAATTTTCATTTAACTAACAAACTTCACATATTTATTTCCTTCAGTTTTAATAAACATAAGTTGTCAAGCAAATCCAAAGGAAGAATATATAACCAATAATAATGGATAATTAGACGTTACCAGCCTAAGAAACTATTTCACAATCATTCCCCTGCTTTTGCCATTAGATGTTCCTTAGTGTTTAGATCTGGTGTCAGGATGATAATGTAGCACTTGGGGAAGAAGATGCAGCTCAATAGTCCAGCACCAGAGGCCAATATGGAGAAGACCTGCACGGCCACCATGTATTTTCCTTTAGTGCTCAGGTAGGTGGGGAGAAAGGAAACCCAAACACTGCAGAAGACCAGCATGCTGAAGGTGATCAGCTTGGCTTCATTGAAACCTCCAGGCAGGTTCCTGGCCAGGAAAGCCACAGTGAAGCAAATTGCAGCAAGGAAACCCATGTAGCCAAGAACAACATAAAACATGGTGACAGAGCCTTCGTTGCATTGAAGGATAATTTCTTCAGGCTGGGAGTGCAGATCAGAGTCAGGAAATGGGGGAGAAACTCCCAACCACATGGCACAGATGAGAATTTGGACAGCAGAACAAGAAAGTATAATGGAGTTGACCAAGCTCTTCCCCAACCATCTTTTCACTTTATTGCCTGGTTTTGAGGCTAGGAATGCCAGCACTACTGTGATTGTTTTAGCCAACACAGACGACACAGCTACTGAGAAGACAAGGCTGAACACTGTTTGTCGGAGAAGGCAAGTGGCTTTCCTTGGTTGGCCAATGAAGAACAAGGAGGATAAGAAGCAAAGCAGAAGAGAGACCAAGAGGATGTAGGAGAGATCCCGGTTGTTGGCTTTGACAATAGGAGTTTCAAGGTATTTAATGAATATGAATAAAACAAAGCCTGTGATTAGGAACAAGAGTAGAGCAAAGGAGATGAGGATGATGCTGAGATATTCTTCATAGGACAGGAAGGTTATTCTTTTGGGGATACACTGGACTCGGTTCTCAGTTGGATATTGATCATCTGGGCACTTGGTGCATTTTTTGGTATCTGAGAAAAGAAAGTAATATTTCTTTTATAGTCTTCAAATTTCCAGAAAAACTTTGGATAAGATGTGATACAGAAAGACAGAAAAGTCTCAGTAAATGGAATATACTTACACTACTACAACAACAAAAAATCCCCAATACATACAACTGTAAAAAGAACAACAGCAGCAGCATAAAATTAAAAGAAGATCTATCTGGTGCTGCAACCTCCCTTCTCTGAGATAATCCACCAGATTCTTATCTTGCACTGGCCTTATCTTATCCCAAATGGTTGGGAGAAGTAGCAAGTCCCCAGAAGTTCAAGTGGATGGGGGCCTATTCAATTTCAAGGGGGAGTGGGTCCAATAAGGCAGGAACTGCAGCAGAAAAGGCAGTCTTCTGATGATCCATAAAGTGGGAATCCTTTAAGGGAACAGATCATTTGCATGCCAATTATATCTGCTCTGGTGGGACAAGCAGATATCTTCAAGGAGAGGAAGCCCTGCAGATACCCTGGTTCTGATTCATGGAGGGTTTGAAAGGTGAATTTAATTGCACCTGGAAAGAAACTGTGATTTTGTGGAGCCTGCACAGCAGGGGTATCCTATGGAAGAACACACAGAAACTCAACATTGTGCATGTCTTTGCATTCTGGACCATTTTATAAATTCCAGGTGGTTTTCAAGAGCAACTCTTTGAATATGGGATAAAAAGATAGAAACAGAAAACTGATGGCAGAAAAAGACCTAGTGCGGCATTGAGTTTGCCCTTTGAGTTTTTTGTTTTCTTATTTAATATTTTATTTCATTTTTTTTTCAAAACAAATTCAGATGATGGACATATGTTTATCCCAAAAATGTTTAAACTCAATTACTGATGATTGACCCACCAACCATGCTCTCAATACACTGTCCCAAAAATACTGGACAGAGGATAAAAGTTGTCTAACATGGTTGGATCCATGGAGAACCACTTGAGAAGCGTTGCAACACTGACTATTTCAGTACAGGTTGTACAGTCCCTTCACAAAAAAAAACATTGACTATCCTGAAATTGAGAGTGTCTCCTAACTATTAGGCCTTCTAGAAATTCCTTAAAATGTGATTTTTTCAATGGTCCTGGGGATCCCCTTGTAACAGGGCCCTATGTGCTGGTTGCATGGCAGGTAGCATCTTGATGTACTCCTCTCTTGCTTTCTTAGCATTTATACCACATCGTTTTAATTTTTAGTATTGGTTTAATTGTATTCCACCAAGAGTCACTTTGTGTGAAATAGCCATATAAACTTGATAAACAAATTTGAAAAAACATCTGAAGGAAGATTAATTCATAAATGAATTCAACAACAGGAACTGAGTGTGTTATCTGTAAAGTCTTTTTACCCTATAAAAATGAGAAGATGAAGCAATATGTTTCCATATTCTCTCAATTTGGCAACAATTTTAAAAAGAATGAATTGAACATTGGTATCAAAGGATATTTAGTAGATTGGTCTTTTATTAGTTCTCTGTTTCCCCCTTCTTTCTCTTCATTTTAATCCCAACACTGCATGTTAGAATTTTTTTCCTTTTAGAACCCCGAGTATATTCCTTTTTTTTTTTTTTGGGTGGTATATCTCACTACAGTATTTAACAAGAAAGAAAATTGGAAAGATAAGAAAAGGTAGAAAGGAAATATCTACTTGATGATTTTATGCTGAATCCTCTGTTTGGTTTTCATTATTCCTTTAACCCAACATCTCTCCCTCTATTGTTCCTCCCAATTAGATATTTCAATTTAGAAGGATATATGATCTTAATAAAGATTAAATGATTAAATGAATGATTGATTGATGTATTTATCAGCCTGTAATATAAAGTTGGTTTAGGTAAGCAAAACCCATTGATCTAAAATCATTCCTCAAGTTGCAAAGAATACAGATAGTTCTAAGAAAGATAAATATGCACGGAAAAATCCAAACTGGGAAATAAAAGAGACATTTCCTACTCAATCCACAGCATCCTTCTTCCTACCATATCATTCAAGATATTTTTCTTATCCTTCCCATTGTGGAAGAAATTGGACACCATGAAAATTAAGAACTAAACAATCAAACTTACATGTGTTTTTAACATGCATATTGATCAAAGTTTCCCTATGATGTCACCCACCTTCCTGAGTCGAGATGGTCCCCTCTGGACAAGAAATGCAGTCGTAGCAGCAAAATGGCTCTCCTTCTCGAGCCTGCTTGACAAATCCAGGATGGCATTTTTCCACACATTTAGACTGAGGCAAAGACTAAACAGAAAAAGAAGAAATGCCATAAAAATATGTCAGGACTGATTATCCATGTAAGATGGAGGTAGACATGAACATTAGCCAAGTTGTCTCTGGACTTCATGTAGGCAAATATGAAATCTCTGACCACTTCCAAATGGTGGCAGGAGATACAATTGCAGGAAGATGCATCATTCAGTTCCTCCCTTTTTTTTCTGATTTATCAGATTACAATAAAGTAGCTTTCTACTTAACAAAGTCTGGAGGGATGAAATTGAGAAAACATTAAAGCATTAAGTGGCACCCGGTGGGTTGCTCCTCATAGTGGAATTAACATGCATTCCTCCATTCTTCATAAATGCTTGATTTTAAAATATCCATAAATACTAAATGTTAGAGTGAACTTTATTGTAAAATATATATTAATTTTTCATTTCATTGGATTTATTAAACTAGAATAAAACTGTGATGAAGAAAGAAACTTTTAACCAGTACGTTCTGGAAAGGTTTCTTATGGAGTACATAAAACATTGCAAAGCTGCTTCCCTTTGAAAGCTGTCCAAAATTATCTCCAGTTAAGATAAAAAGGGAAATTTCCTTACAAATAATGGCTGTCAACCTTAAAGATGTTCTTTATTTGTATGTATATTTGTTCAGTTTATATGGCTGCCATGCTGGTGAACTAAAACTAAAACTGGCTGACTAGTTTCTAAAACTATAGTGAGGTGAGATGGAGGTGAGGTCATGAGAACTTGTCCCTCAAAAAGGGTGAATCAGGCATTTTTTGATGCACTACATGGGTCATCAGTGTGAGTCATATGTGTGAAAGGGATATTCAACACAAGGTATCCAATACAAGTTCCTTTCTGTTGAGAGAATACAATTAGGTGACACAATCTGACAGGGAAATACACACTCCTATTTATTATTAGTTTGATTTGTAGCCTCTCAGTGTGTCCTAAGGCAGCTAACAATCAAGATAAACAGTTGCATTCAAGGGATTTTCAGATGAAGTGCACTCTTACAAGCCAATGCCCAAATATAAGTAATATTTCCTTCAAAACTGCCCTTTTTTACTTCTGATATCAGGACTTCTTTTTCACTAAAGTCATGTTTCAATACTTCAGTTTTCAAGCCATTATCATGGTGAGATGTGTAGTGTGAGCCTGGGCAACAAAAAATTAGCTACTGGTTCTGCCGAAGTGGTGCGAAGTGGCTGAATCCCACCATTGAATCAATCCATAAATGAGCTGACATCAGATCAGTCATTATTATTTCATGTGAACTGAAAGCCTTGGACCTCCTTCCTAAATTCCACTATCCCAGTGGGGTTAGAGAGAGACAGCTATAAGCATGTTCTCAGCTGATTAAAAATATCCTAGACTATGAGCCTGCAATTTTGGGAGACCCCTGACTCCAGTTAAGGCAAGATGAAGCTTATTTAACTATTGGACCAACAGGATCTCCATCCAGGCTTGATTCCATTTCATTGGATTCAGTCCAAATCTGAAATCAGGGACCAGTCAACCGAATTGCCTTCACCTTCGATATTTAAAGACAAAAAACTAGTGAACCTGAAGCTATTAACACCAAAATATCCAGCATATGAGGCCCTGTCTCACCAGTTTTATGGTGATACTAAACTGCCGAAGGGACACTAAATGGCAATGATTTCTGTCCTAAATAATAATCACCCCAGATCTCATTTTGGATCAGCTTACAACAGGGTTCAGCATAACATCATCAGAAAGGAAACCTTGGTCAATAGAACTGAAGCATGCTTATCTGCCTATGAAAATTATAGAGGTTTACTCCACACATTCAATTCTCAGGGAAGGTTACCCACTTTTTTTACTGGGTTTAGCCCACTTGAAACGGCTTTGGAAAAAAGAGAAAAGACATCAATATTTTCCCCACCTTGTTGAGCAACTTTAACTGTGGCAAAGCATCTTGGTTGATTATAAGTCTTTGTCTTTCAAAACTCCCCAATACCTTGTCAATGGGATCCTCCGTGGGGAGAAATAACCAACTATTGATCTTCAGGTCTGCTGCTACGTCTCCATTCTGATCCAAGTACACTTTCAGCAGGGAAAGATTGTACAATTCCCTCTTCTTTAGAAATGGGTGGAACTAGAATGGAAACATCCAGGAATTTAAAAGCAGAAATCTTGGTTTCTTATCTCTTATCACTTTTTACATTTGAATCTTTCTGCTATGGTTGTTTAACTTGCAAATATTGTGAGTTGGGAGAACAAGTGTTACTATTATCTTCAAAACTGAAGTACAAAGATTCAGCAATATTTCTAAATCATGTAGTATACTGATAAAATGTATATTAACAAAATGTAATTGATAAAAATTGTCAATCATATATAACAATCTAGCAAAGGTCACCTTTCAACTAAACAAAATACACAAATAACTAGAGTATTCATAAACTCCTTGCAACAATAGGGTGATTACCAGAAAGCAAGGATTTGTCAAGAAGAAAGTTGCAAGGCTAATCTTCATTCAGGACATAGGAAAAATGACCAGATGAAGTAATTCTACTTTATTGTAAGGCTATATTAACAAAATCTTGCAGTTTGAAAGTACAAATCTTTCACTATTTCTTTTGACAGTCAAAAAATTTAGGGAGGACTTTTTCTCTGTTTCTTTCTCTGCCGGTTACGCAGCTGTGGGTTGCCTCCCCCCCCCCCCGAAAAAAAACATCTTATCTGATCCTTCCCTGCATCTCTTTCTCTGGTCCTCCGACCTCATTCACACCTATTGTTATACTTCTTTAACAGATTGTGTGAATGCTGGTAGTATAACTTGATTTTAGCAAAGAATTAACAAAATGCTTCATGATGTGATGAATGGGGATCTAGTTAATTAGTGCTGGATGGTATGAGATAATTAAGTGGAGACAACTGTCTCAAAAATTGTACTCAAACAAATATTAATATTACTGATAAAATTGGGGAGTTACAAAAAACAATTAGACCTTGGTGATTGTTTCTTATATTTTTCTTTAATAAAGGAAGTAGATAAATCATGATTTTCTGATGCAAAAATTATAATAACACTTGGACAAAGTTATTTTGGTCTCCTTTAAAAATTCCCAGTTTCTCTCAGGTCCCTATAGTTCCCTCTCAGGATGCTGCCATCCTGATGGGAGGGGGGACCTTTGGACCTCTCCTGTGATGTGTTTAGCTTTCCTTTGTTGACTCAGTTCCGCTGCCCAAGGTCATCTGCCTCACCTCACCAAGGAAGAGATGCCTGGGAACATCTTACCACAGTGTCCGTCAGGACTTCTCACAACCTCTTTGCACCTCTGGTTTGGCTCCTATAGACTGGGCAGTTGGGAGAGGTTTTGAACAATGGGGTTTAGCCTAACAATTTCACCCGGGAACTTCAGATTCTGCCTGCCTTCACTTGCTGTCACTGACTCTCAATAAAAGTTCCTCTTGATATGATGCCAGTTTCAAGAGTTCTGCTTTCTTGAGAGATTCAGCTGAGGCAGGGCCTTGCAGCTTCCAGAAAATAAAAATATGATTTTGTGTTAGAGAGAGGTGCATGAGTAAAGTTCAATAGGAAACTAATTGTTAGCATCCAGAACTTGATAAATGATTGTAATGAATGGCAGCTATAATTTGTATTAATATTTCAATTGTAGTTTTTCTCACATTGTTCTATGCATAGAATGGTTACTGATTATAGTAGTAGTAGTATTAATATAGTAGTAGTAATATTTTAATGTTATGATAATAACTGTATTCTTAATTTGTCCACAATGTCATTAATGATTCAGTGGAATGATTCCAGGTCCTCTTGCAGGCACCACCCTTGGAGAAGACACTGCACAAAATTTTCATCAGGTTTAGTCAAGGACAAAGAAAGGGAGGAAGAGATCAAAGGAGCTGCTTTAAGCCTTGAGGAAAGACATCAAGCAGAAGACCAGTGTTCCAATAGAATGGAATGGAATGGAATGGAATGGAATGGAATGGAATGGAATGGAATGGAATAGAATAGAATAGAATAGAATAGAATAGAATAGAATAGAATAGAATAGAATAGAATAGAATAGAATAGAATAGAATAGAATAGAATAGAATAGAATAGAATAGAATAGTGATGTTGGAGGTCTTCCAGTCCATGCTCCCGCTCAAGCAGGAGAACCTATACCATCTCAGACAAGTGACTGTCTAGCCTCTTCTTAAGAATCTCCAGTGATGGAGCGCCCACGATTTCTGAAGGCAAGCTGTTCCACTGGTTAATTGTCCTCACTGTTAGGAAGTTTCTCCTTAATTCCAGGTTGCTTCTCTCTTTGATCAGTTTCCAACCATTGTTTCTTGTCCTAATTTACAGGAGCTTAAAATTAGAAAAAGTCTGGGAACTTTTTTTTGACAATATAAAAATTCTTGGTTGTTGAAGGGAGAATGCAGCACTCTTCCGATAAGTAGGAGATGTTGTAGAGAAGCTTAAGATCTTAAACAACCAAGCCCAGAGAGCACAAAAGACCCTGAAAAGAATTTAGTTTGATGGATCCTTGTTGGGACCCTGTACCTTCCACGGCTGCAGCCTTGGAGCCCCCAACCCCTCTTCACCCTTCTTCCTTCTCCTCTGGGGTTTGGATGCAGCACTTAAGGCGTGGGCCAGAATCTTAATGACACTGTAGGTATAGAAATCATTTTGGATCTGCATCCTATTCCTTTTCTCTTGGGTCTCCACTGGTGCTTTCTGGGTGCATCTTCTCCGGCCTTTGACAGAAAAGGGGTGTTTTGAAACAGAACAGTGAAAATACTCAGCTTGAAATTTATGTTCAACAAAGAAATCTGTTTTAAAGGCATTATTGTTTTCCCAACTCTTTTTCATCTGAAAGGGAAAGCTCCAAATACTATGGACGTGCCTGAGAAGCCTATTCTTTTCCAGGAAAAATAATCCAACCAATGTCATGATCCAGACTTTCCTTTCAATGGGTCCTGGCAAACCTTCAAGTGCTGAATGGAAGGGAAGAATTCTGTCCCAAACGGAATCATATTCGATGAAGTGAACAAAGATGTTGACTTGTCTCCATTTAGAGAGAGCATCCCTGAGGAATGCGGTATGTCCAGTCATTGAGAATTGTTGTGATATAACAACACAAATTCTATTCTTGACAAGCGTAGGAGTAAAAGTCCTCATGAAATTCTCTCCCTTCTCTGTGTCTGGAGCAAAGAGACCAATCAGGGTCCATCCAAAATGGAGGAGAATTTGGACAATTCCTGGGTATTGGATCCCTTCTTTGGGGAGCATCGGATGGAAAAAAGGGAATTGACTTTTATCACTCAGAGCCTCTGAAGCAATTTTATTACTGACCTGAAAAAACAATGAAGAATTCTGTGTTATATTAGAAGTCCTACCAATCCCAAATTTTAGCTTTTAATGAATCCAACTTTTTTCTCATGCACATATTAGAACATTTCCTGTTGATTAGTCATTAGGCATATCAAGATACAGAATATAAAACACAGAATATTAACAAGACTCCATGTAAAAACAGAATTTAGAAAAGTAACTACAATAGAATAAGCATAAACAATGAAAATATTTCTTTATAACCCCAGAATTTGCCACAATCAGACCATAATTTCCTTCCGAAAATGGCTTTATTATATATAATTTTTGAATTCTGAGCACACAGGAAATACATTTTTTAAAATAATAGGATCCCAATAGATTGTTTCTCTAAAGTGCAATCCAAGATATTGATCTCCCTCTTTCTTAAATAATTAACATTCAAAATAATAGATGTATTACATCTTCTATTTCTGCAGCTCCACAAATACAAGTATATTCATTATAAGGAGTTTGGAAGATTTAACTCAATACTTGGAAGGTACATTTGTAGCAGCTGATGCCTTTCAGTGTGCCAGCCTTACTGAAGATGGCCCTACTTTTCTCTATTTTGACCATCTTGGATTCTTTGTGCAGCATTTTCTTTAGATTTTTCTCGAGTGGCAAAAAAGACAGGGAGATGACAATTCCTAATATAAAATCAAGAATATTTTAAATGAAATTTGTTTCTTCTAATAGCATTTGGGGACTCTTATTACTTTAATGAAGAGAAGGACAAGGGGTGACATCATAGCAGTGTACCAATATCTCAGGGGCTGCCACAAAGAAGGAGTCCAGCTATTCTCCAAAGCACCTGAAGGCAGGACAAGAAACAACGGATGGAAACTAACCAAAGAGAGAAGCAACCTAGAACTAAGGAGAAATTTCCTGACAGTGAGAACAATTAATCAGTGGAACAACCTGCCTCCAGAAGCTGTGAAGGTTCCAACACTGGAATGTTGGGAAAAAGTTTGGTTCAGGCTCCTGCAGTGTGACTAGGCCAATGACTCTCACATGAAACAGGAGCCAAGGACATGAGAAACTCTGCACAAAGTTGTTTAGCAACAAATTGTAACATAAGCAAATAGCTGAACATAGTAACTGCACCACGTAGGCATAAAAACAATGGAGGATTGTCCATCGGACACACACAAGGACAACGTGCAGATATCATAAGACATTCACACACAAACTGCCTTCTTATGGAATGCTTATCTGAAAGAATGTAACAGCCTTTTGCCTGCTTCATGTAACCACTTTTGTTCGCTTCTTGTAACTTGTACTTGCTTCATGAAATCACCTATAGTTTGCTGAGCTAGAATGTAACCCCCCTTGCTTGCCCCATGTCACCACCTATATTTTGCTGAACTAATAAAAGAGATTTGCCTGGCTTTGTTCTGGGCTCATTTCACCCCGAGGAGAAATTGACTCTGTGTCTTTATTCTCGCTCCGTCCGGCGCGGGCCTGCCCGGATGCTCCTTCGTGGTGAGCCCGCTGGCAGCGAGAAAAGCCACAACTGGTGACCCCGACGTGATGCTGGTCCTAGTTGTTCGCCTCGACGCCCCCATACCACCGCCAGTGAGGCACTCTTCGGTCGTCTGATCTAGTGAGTATGGGGAAAGGGTTGTCCACGGTCCAGGTCACACACCTTCGAGACCTTGGAGACCTTGTCAAGGCTGCAAAAATTATTTCTATGAACCATGGCAAGCCCTTATTTTCAATTTCAGGGAATGATCTGGTCAAATTGTTGAAATTTATTTGGAAAAAATATCCCACTTATCCTCCCTCAGGGGACATCACGTCTAAAAGATGGAAGCGTATATTGAAATATTTAAATGAACCTCCTAAAGCTTCCTATGACTTGATTTTAACTTGTCAAGTAATTGTTGACAGTTTGAAAATTTATGAAAAAGCAATCAAGGACTCGAGCGATGCCATGGCGCTCAACGCTGCACTTCCACCTCCATATCAGGACAACTCTACGCAGCATAAAAGTCCTCAGGTCAAATGCTCCAACATTGTTTCTTCAAATAGAACATCTCCGCCATCTGCCCCCCCTCCGCCTCCACCAAGTGGAGACGCGGAGACCTCGCCTCAGTCTGCTTTTACAGCTGGACTGAAGAGAGCGATGGCGACAGGAAACCTTTCTTTAAAGGATTTGCAGAACTGATCCCGGAAGATTGGAAAAATATTGCTACCATGCTTCTTTCTTCTTCGCAATTCCTAATCTTTGAGTCCGTTTGGCGGCAAGGGGTACGTGCGGCAGTGGCCCGCAGGAACCTCCCAGTTGCCATCACTGCTGATCATCTTTTAGGGGAGGATAGGGTTAATACCATTGCACTGCAAATTCCCCCCCCCCCGCCTGCCTGGTTACGATCAGATAAAATTGTCACCCCTAAATTATCTCCAGTTGGACCTTCAGCTCCTCCTGGAGAGGCTAATTTTTTTGCTTTTCCACAGCCATTGTACACCCCCATAAGGCAAAATTTAGAGGAACAATTGGGATGCCTTGAAACTTCAAGTGGCTGTTAAGTTTAACCCTGTCAGACAAGGTCTGACGGTGCTAAGTGTGTTAATATGTATTGTATTTTGTTCATATATATGTGTCTGTGTATGTGTGGCCACCCGGAATATTATGTTTAACCTTGGAATGGTGAGAAAAATGGGAGTTGGTAAAGGGCCCTATATAAGAACCACATGTTTGGTTGACATCAGCTCTTGATTTTTCTCGCTATTTGCAGGACAAGTCATATGTCTAAATAAATGTTGTTTTAATGGTATTTGTGTATATATGTCTGTCTGTGTTGTTCTGTGTTATTTCCAAGACTTGGAAAAGGGTCAAAACCCTCTTTGATAACACCAAACAAAAAGGCCTTGAATAAAGATGGAAGACGTAGGTTGAAATATTTGTGTGTGAGGTGGTGTAGGCAAGCGGAGTGGAAGTGAATGAGTTGATTTGCTGGTGTAAAGGAACAGTAAAACTGTAGTTTTTATTGTTGTAAAATGGGAACGCAATGGCATGAGTTTGCATGTGAAAAGTTTTTTGGACGAGGTATAAAAGAATTTATGGAAAATGATGTGAATTTTTTTGGTGGTGAGATTTTTGTAAAGTTTCTTTTTCTTTTCCCCCCCTCCTGACTCTTTCGTTTTTCGCTGGCTAAGAGCGAAGGACGGGCAGACAAAGGAGAGGGGGGGCAGCTGCTCGTTTTAACTATTTTTTTTTCTCTCTTCTTCCTCTGCCTACAAGTCTGGGTTGAGGAAGGGGGGTGGATGTGAAATTTAATGCCCACTCTTGCAGTTTCAGCTTGCAATTTTTTTTACTCGAAAGAGGAGGCAGTAATTGTTGGGCAATTCCTTTGCAAATTTTTGAGTTTTAAATTGTTTAGTTAGACATATACATCCATCAATCAAAAGAAATGACTCTGAATTGTTTTGCTTAGATTTGTAAGTGTTTTTCCTATTTCATGAAAATTTGTTTCTTTTTAATGGAATTTGATCAAATTGGAACCTTTTTCATATCTGGGTCACACACTCCTTTCTTCTTACTCAACACCCATTTTTCCTCACATTTTTTTTAGAGACGGATACCACATTAGTGCAGCTCCAACAATATTTACTCATTATCATCATAAATACATTGCAGACGCTGCAGCCTCTGCTACCTGTTTCATGTCTCTTTCTCCTGTCTCTCCTTGGGACAGTCATGCTTATTTCCATCAAAATACAAAGGCGCTTGTGAAACAATTTGACAAAACCACTGCAGAAGCAACTGCTATTCTCCAGCAGTGTGCCGCTTGCAGCAAGCAGGCCCACTCGCTCCCAATGGGGGTTAACCCCAGAGGAACCGAGTGTTGCCAAATCTGGCAAATGGATGTTACACAATATGCCCCATTTGCCCCATGGAAATATCTTCATGTTTCCATTGGCACCTTTTCTGGCTTCATCATTGCTACCCCTCAACGGGGTGAAGCCACTAAGCATGTCATTGATCACTGTATTCGTTCATTTGCAACGTTGGGATGTCCAAAGGAACTACAACTCCCAAGGCCAAGCCTTGGTTGAGCGCGCCCACCAGACTCTAAAACATGCGCTGGAAAGATATAATCAGACACAAGGGAAAATTGCCCCTAGCCTCCCAGCAGTGCAAAACATCCTTAATCTTTGTCTTCATACCTTAAATTTCTTAAACTTAACAGGCACCCCGCCTACCTCTGCAGCCGAGAGGCATTTTTCTTCCTCCTCCCTTTCTCTTCCCCGACCACAGGTTTGGTATCGTCAACTCCCTGATCCTACCTGGAAAGGGCCCGTTGATCTCATCACTTGGGGGAGAGGCGACGCAGCAGTCCAACTGCCTGAAAAAGTCTTGTGGGTTCCTGGTCGCTGCGTCCGGCCCTACTTTGCTCCAGCTCCCCGCCCATCTCTGCCGGCAGCTTCCCTGTCTCCTGAGCCTGCAACCATTGATGTGTGACTTTGTACTCCCAGACAACACCTTGTGAGTTCCAGGTCGCCATGTTCACCCACATCATCCCAAGCCTGATCTTAAAGACAGTATTCCTCACAATACTTTGCCTACTAACAGAGGGACAGCATCCTGACACCTTCTTCGCCCCTCGCAATCCTCACCAGCCCCAAAACTTAACATGGGTAGTGTTGGATGCACACGATGACATTTTGAACTCCACCTCATCCATCGCGGTGCCAGGATCCTGGTTTCCTGATTTGTATTTTGACTTTGGCGTGATGATAGACACCACCACTAGCCCCAACAAGCCGGGTATGCTGGACCACGATTGGACCAGGCAACAGCCCCTTTATGTCTGCCCTGGCTATAAGAAGGAAACAACATACAGGAAAAAATGCGGGGGGGCAAATTATTATTTCTGTGCAAGCTGGGACTGTGTCTCCACGGGACACATATGGTGGGACCCTCCCATCAAAGATGATTTCATTACACTCAAACGGGCTGACCAGATTTGGTGGGAAGGGTTTGAATGTGATAAAAACCAATGGGGAGGATGGTCACCATGTAACCCGGTAAGAATTTCTTTCACCACTCAAGGAAAAGGATACAGGAAGTGGCAGGCAGGGGTCACTTGGGGAGGCCGGGTCTATACCGCAAGTGGAGATCCAGGGAACATCTTTACCATCAAATTAATACAAACCCCCATAATACCCATAGGCCCCAACAATGTACTAACTGATCGCAGGGTGCCCCCACCTCAACCTACTCGCAAGGCGCCCCTATCTCAACCTACTGGTATTTTTGTGCAAAACCCACCTACTCCTAAACGTTTTTATTCTCCTTCACAGAAACCCCCTGGGAACCCTCTTTGGGACATTGTCAATGCCACCTATCATTTGGTGAATAGCACCCGTCCTGACCTTACTAAGGCCTGTTGGTTTTGCTACAATGTTCAACCCCCATATTATGAAGCTGTAGGGTTTGTCTCTCCATACAACACCTCCTCAGATGACAACACATGCAGATGGAAACATGGCTCACAAACACTGCAGTCAATGTCAGGTAAGGGAACCTGCATTGGACTGGTACCCACGCAATACGAACAATACTGCAACACCACACATACCACGATTAACACAACACTCTTTTACATACCACCTATAGACGGATGGTGGGCCTGCTCCACAGGCCTTACAGCCTGTGCCCACGGCCATGTGATAACCACCAAAGGCTTTTGCATCCTTGTCCAGGTCATACCACGCATATACATCCACACAGCAGAAGAAGTTTATAACACCTACTCAGGGTCAGAACTCATAAGACACAAGCGAGAACCCATCTCCACTCTCACAATAGCTCTTTTGGTAGGACTTGGCCTGACAGGAGCAGGAACTGGAATAGCTTCTTTTGCACATCAGTATACTCAATACCACAACCTTAGAGCAGCCATCGATGAAGATTTAGAGAGGATTGAAACTTCTATCTCGCACTTACAAAAGTCCTTAACCTCCCTCTCTGAAGTAGTCTTGCAAAACAGAAGGGGACTTGACTTGCTTTTTCTCAAGGAGGGAGGGTTATGTGTGGCCTTAAGAGAAGAATGTTGCCTTTATGCAGACCACTCTGGTATAGTACAGGACTCCATGACCAAACTCAGGGAGGGCCTGACTAAACGAAAGAAAGAGCAAGAAGGTCAACAAAATTGGTTCCAATCCTGGTTTAATTTTTCTCCATGGTTGACCACCCTGATAAGTGCCATAGCAGGTCCACTGGTATTGTTATTCCTTGCATGCATATTTGGTCCTTGTATTTTATCTCGCTTAAAAAACTTTGTGCAAAGCAAAATAGGTACTTTGGAAAACATGATACTGGAACGTCACCATTACCAACCAGTATCATCTGAAGAAGATGTGGAGAAAGCATCCCTCTGCACACCAGACTCTGACGATGAGTCAGAATCTGTCCATATGCAATTATGTCGGTCAACACCTACCCTGGATGGGAGGGGGTCGGAGGACCACCAACTCACAGGGCAGGAAACCTACTTTTAAAACAAAAACAGAGGAGATGTTGGGAAAAAGTTTGGTTCAGGCTCCTGCAGTGTGACTAGGCCAATGACTCTCACATGAAACAGGAGCCAAGGACATGAGAAACTCTGCACAAAGCTGTTTAGCAACAAATTGTAACATAAGCAAATAGCTGAACATAGTAACTGCACCATGTAGGCATAAAAACAATGGAGGATTGTCCATCGGACACACACAAGGACAACGTGCAGATATCATAAGACATTCACACACAAACTGCCTTCTTATGGAATGCTTATCTGAAAGAATGTAACAGCCTTTTGCCTGCTTCATGTAACCACTTTTGTTCGCTTCTTGTAACTTGTACTTGCTTCATGAAATCACCTATAGTTTGCTGAGCTAGAATGTAACCCCCCTTGCTTGCCCCATGTCACCACCTATATTTTGCTGAACTAATAAAAGAGATTTGCCTGGCTTTGTTCTGGGCTCATTTCACCCCGAGGAGAAATTGACTCTGTGTCTTATTTCTCGCTCCGTCCGGCGCGGGCCTGCCCGGATGCTCCTTCGTGGTGAGCCCGCTGGCAGCGAGAAAAGCCACACTGGAAGTTTTTAAGAAGAGACTGGACAACCATTTGTCTGAAATGGTATAGGGTTTCCTGCCTGAGCAGGGGGTTTGACTAGATGACCTCCAAGGTCCCTTCCAACTTTTACTATTATTATTATTATTATCTTTTATTCATTAGACATGAACCACAGTCAACTGAACATTATTATTATTATTATTATTATTATTATTATTATTATTATTATTATTATTATTATTATTATTATTATTATTATTATTATTATTATTATTATTATTATTATTATTATTATTATTATTGATCATCGCACAGTCAGCCAGATGATCAGACTGGATTTGGCATTTTTGTCTACCTATTGAGTCCTTACCAAGGTCCTGGGATAGGCAGATGTGGATATTTAATGGTATTACAGATATCGTCACAGGATGGAAGCAGTTCCTACTAAGGCCGCCTTTTGCAATTGACTAATGACGAATTTGTCAATGCCAATGGTGCTCCAGTTGTTTTGGGATTGCACCCAAGGAGCTTATTACTATTGGTACTACCCTTGATTGCCTTTGCCACAGTATTTCTATTTGTAGGTCTTTGTATTTTGTTATCTTCTCCAGTTCTTTCTCATCTATTCTGCTGTCTCCAGGCACTGCCACGTCCACTATCCAGACTTTTTTGTCTTTCTTATCGACAATTGTTAAGTCCGGGGTGTTATGTTGCAGGTGCTTGTCTGTTTGAATTCTGAAGTCCCAGAGCAATTTAACTTTATTATTTTCTATGACTTTCTCTATTTTATGATCCCACCAGTTCTTGCTTACAGGCAAATGATATTTCTTGCAGATCTTCCAATGCACCATTGTTGCTACTTTGTCATGCCGCTGCTTGTAGTCAGTCTGTGCGATCTCCTTGCAGCAGCTTACCAGGTGGTCCACTGTTTCTTCAGCTTCTTTGCATAGGTGGCTCTTACTGTCTGTTGCTATCTTCTCAATATTGACTTTGTATGCATTTGTCCTTAAGGCTTGGTCTTGTGCAGCCAGAATTCGTCCCTCGGTCTCTTTCTTCAATTTCCCTGCTCTTAGCCATTGCCAGGTCTTCTTATTATCTGCTTTCCCAGCTATTTTTTAATGTACTGGCCATGTAGTGCTTTGTCTTCCCATGCGTCTATTCTGTTCTTCATTTGGTCTTTGTTGTAGGCCAGTTTGGTCTCTCCAGTAGTCAGTAAGCCTTCCTGATATACTAATTTCAGTGCATCTTCATCATTGTCCTTCAGATATTCTTCCAAAGCCATTTTTTCTTCTTCAACCATCTGATGTACTTGCAGCATTCCACGCCCACCTATTTACCTTGGTAGATAGAGTCTGTCAATGTCACTGCGTAGATGAAGGGCATGATTCATTGTCATTATTTTTCTAGTCTTTCTATCCATTGCTGTTAGTTCTGCTTGAGTCCAGTCCACTATTCCAGCTGTGTATCTAATGACTGGAATTGCCCAGGTGTTGATTGCCTTCATGGTATTTCCTCCATTGAATTTGGACTTTAAGATCTTCTTCACTCTCTTGATGTATTCACCTCTAATCTTTTTCTTGACTTCAGTGTGCTTGATGCTGTCAGCTTGAAGGATACCCAAGTATTTGTAGTAATCTTCCTCATCCAGACTCTTAACATTATTTTCGTGGGGCATCTTGATTCCTTCAGTTTTCACTATTTTTCCTTGTTTGATAGTAAGTGTGGTACATTTGTCCAAGCCAAACTCCATTGCAATATCTTGGCTATATATACGGACAGTGTTGAGCAGCGATTCTATTTCGGATGATGTTTTCCCATACAGCTTCAGATCATCCATGTAAAGGAGGTGGGATAGTCTGGCAGATGTTTCTGATGTTTGATAGCCATGTCCTGAGTTATTCAGTATTGTTGACAGAGGAAACAGTGCAATAACAAATAGTAGTGGTGATAATGAATCTCCTTGAAATATTCCTCTCTTGATATTAACCTCTCCCAGTCTCTCACCATTGACCTGCAACTGCATCTTCCATTGTGCCATTGGTCTTTGCACAAATTTTCTTATGTTTCTACTGACTCCTGTTATTTCTAGGCACTTGATTATCCAGTCATGTGGCAGAGAGTCAAATGCCTTTTTGTAGTCAATCCATGCCACATTCAGGTTGGTCTTCTTTTTCTTGCAGTTTTCCAAGATCATTTTGTCTATTAGGAGTTGATCTTTTGTTCCTCTGCTATTGGGGTGGTTTCCTTTCTGCTCAAATGGAAAGAGATTGTTTTCAACTAGATGCTGTTGTACTGCATCAGCTACCACACCAGTTAGCAATTTGAAAGTTGTTGATAAGAAGGTAATTGGCCTGTAGTTGCCTGGTGTTGCCCCTTTTGCTGGATTTTTCATTATTAGGTAGGTTTTCCAGTTGTTTGCCACTTTTCAATTTCTCCTCCTTGTTGAACTGCTTGGCAATGAGTGGTATAGAACAGTTAGATGTGTCAACCAAAACCCATGCAGTTCATCTTCACCTGGTGCTGACCAATTTTTGATCTTCCTTGCTCTTTTTTCTACCATTTCTGTTGTTATTACTACTTTCACTTCAACTTCTGTTTTATTTGCATCCACCTCTTTTAATCAAGCCGCATCCTCGTTGTGTTTCTTTGGGTTATCCCATATCTGCTTCCAGAACTGCACTATTTCTTCCTTGTCAGGTATTGACTGATTCATTGCAGTTTCTCCATTGATGGATTGGTAGAAACGTTTCTGATTGGATTGAAATTGGAGGTTCTGCCTATAATTTGCAATTAGAGCTTCGTATCTGTTGATTTTCCTGGCTATAGCTGTTATTTGCTGCTTTATTATTTCCAGTGCTTCCTTGATCTTCCTTGTTTCTAAGTGGTATTTCTTGATTAGTTCTTCTTTGGTCTTCTTGTTCTTCAGCTTCTTTTCTTTCATCTGTTCTAGCTTGCTTGCATCTGATCTTAACTTGCTGATTTTATTTTCCAGTCTAACCTTCCATTTTTGTCGTGTTTGTTTTTCTTCTTTGTTGATTTTGCATCCCAGGTATTCAGTTATAACTGCAGCTGTGCTGTACATTAGTTTGTTTGTTTAATAATAATAATAATAATAATAATAACAACAGCAACAACGATAATAATAATAACAATAACAACAATAACAATAACAATAAAAATAAAAATAACAACAACAACAACAACAACAACAACAACAATAACAACAATAACAATAACAACAACAACAACAACAATATATATATAACAACAACAACAATAACAACAACAACAACAACAACAACAACAATAATAGTAGTAGTAGTAGTAGTAGTAATAATAATAATAATAAAGTTGGAAGGGACCTTGGAGGTCATCTAGTCCAACCCCCTGTTCAGGCAGGAAACCCTATACCATTTCAGACAAATGGCTGTCCAGTCTCTTCTTAAAAACTCCCAGTGTTGGAGCATTCACCGCTTCTGGAGGCAGGTTGTTTCACTGGTTAATTTTTCTAACTGTCAGGAAGTTTCTCCTTAGTTCTAGGTTGCTTCTCTCCTTGATTAGTTTCCATCCATTGCGTCTTGTCCTGCCTTCAGGCGCTTTGGACAATAGCTTGACTCCCTCTTCTTTGTGGCAGCCCCTGAGATATTGGAACACTGCTATCATGTCCTCCCTCATCCTTCTCTTCATTAAACTAGACATACCCATTTCCAGCAACCGTTCCTTATATGTTTTAGCCTCCAGGCCCATAATCATCTTTGTTGCTCTTCTCTGTACTCTTTCTAGAGTCTCAACATCTTTTTTACATCGTGGTGACCAAAACTGGATGCAGTATTCCAAGTGTGGCCTTACCAAGGCATTGTAAAGTGGTATTAATACTTCACGTGATCTTGATTCTATCCCTCTGTTAATGCAGCCTAGCACTGTGTTGGCTTTTTTGGCAGCTGCAGCACACTGCTGGCTCAAATTTAAGTGAATGTCCACTACGACTCCGAGATCCCTCTCACAGTTACTACTATTGAGCAAGGTACCCCCTATACTATACCTGTACATTTGGTTTTTCTTGCCTAAATGTAGAACCTTGCTTTTTTCACCATTGAATTTCATTTTGTTAGATAGCACCCAGTGTTCCAGTTTGTTCAGATCCTCCTGTATATTAAGCCTGTCTTCTGGAGTGTTAGCTATTCCTGCCAGCTTGGTGTCATCTGCAAATTTGATGAGTTCCCTGTCTATCCCCTCGTCCAAATCGTTGATGAAGATATTTGTTGCAGTGAATTGGTGCTTATACTTGATATTGCAGTATTTGCATCTTTTAATGCTTGTGCTTGTGCTTGTGTAATGTTTCTTTGGAACAAGCTTCAATGCAGGCAGGCTTATTCTGTTGTTTTTGTGCTGTTCTAGATGGTCAGTTATTCTTTATTTCAATTCTTTTATTTCTTTAGTTAGAGGGTTTTGTTCTTCCTGAGGAAGAGGTGTCTGGTTTCCAAATGAGAACAGTTGTATATCTCTGCTGGATTCCTTCACTGCCAACTCCCCTTTGTTTGCCTCTACATTCTGAATTACTTCTGGCAAGGCTTTGATTTCTTTGCCTGGGTAAACCTTTGCAGTTCATCCAATTCTGTGAATACTTTATTTTGTATTATAAATCGGCATTGATCTGCTAGTCTCTGTTCTGTTATTTCTGATTCTGGATGTTGTTCTTTCCAGAACTGGTGCATTCATTTTAGGTATCCGCTTCTTGTTGGACTTGATCTGCAATAACAGACATTATTGCTCAATAGTAGTAACTGTGAAAGGGATCTTGGAGTCCTAGTGGACAATCATTTAAATATGAGCCAGCAGTGTGCTGCAGCTGCCAAAAAAGCCAACACAGTGCTAGGCTGCATTAAGAGAGGGATAGAATCAAGATCACGTGAAGTATTAATACCACTTTACAATGCCTTGGTAAGGCCACACGTGGAATACTGCATCCAGTTTTGGTCACCACGATGTAAAAAAGACGTTGAGACTCTAGAAAGAGAACAGAGAAGAGCAACAAAGATGATTAGGGGACTGGAGGCTAAAACATATAAGGAACGGTTGCTAGAATTGGGTATGTCTAGTTTAATGAAGAGAAGGATGAGGGGGGACATGATAGCAGTGTTCCAATATCTCAGGGGCTGCCACAAAGAAGAGGGAGTCAAACTATTTTCCAAAGCGCCTGAGGGCAGGACAAAAAGCAACGGATGGAAATTAATCAAGGAGAGAAGCAACCTAGAACTAAGGAGAAACTTCCTGACAGTTAGAACAATTAACCAGTGGAACAACCTGCCTCCAGGGGCGGTGAGTGCTCCAACACTGGAAGTTTTTAAGAAGAGACTGGACAGCCATTTGTACGAAATGGTATAGGGTTTCCTGCCTGAGCAGGGGGTTGGACTTGATGACCTCCAAGGTCCCTTCCAACTTTATTATTATTATTATTATTATTATTATTATTATTATTATTATTATTATTATTATTATTATTATTATTATTATTATTATTATTATTATTATTATTATTATTATTATTATTATTATTATTATTATTATTATTTTGTTTTCAATCACTGTGTATTTGCGACGGGTAAACACCTTTTCTTCCAGTAGTTCTGCAGCTGCTGGTCCTGGTTGCTCAGCCAACAGTCCTAGATATCCTGGAACTCCAACATCTAGCGTGGAACTTATTAACCCGGGCGACATCCGAGCCATTATGGCTTTCTGAAATTTACGACTCACCATATTTTTTTATGGGAGAGACACTCTTTATCTGACTCCTCTGATGAGACCTGTCCAGTATGGTTGAACCTCTGGCATAGCTCTCATCTTCCTCAGAGTACACAAGCCCCACAAACACGTCAAGGTTGTTGTTGTTGTTGTTGTTGTTGTTGTTGTTATTATTATTATTATTATTATTATTATGCATACCATTAATTTTATTAAAATAATTATATGCCGCAATTTTATAAATTGTATAAATTCCCAATTCTGCTCTGAGGGCAGCAGCTGAAGTCCTTTTATCCCCCCTCAAGATACTTCTCAGATGATGTGATCTGATTTGTTCTAGTAATGATATAAATTAAATCCCAAAGTTCAGCACAATATAAGTGCATAATGGTAATGTTGGTATTTTGTATTAAATAATTCAGTCTAAGGAAGCCGCATACCTGTTTTTTTTTTTTAAATTAACAGTGCATTCACTTGTGCCTTCTAAATGAGCTCCTTTTATGTTAAGGGAGCCAATATCCAGTCACAGAGAAAAGTTCCCCCAGGTAAGGAAAGGTGTGAACTTGCTCTCTTGCCTCCTCATTGATTAGCCCTATATGGTAATACTATCATTTTCCAAGGACCATCACTTTTAACTTGGACTTATCCATAATCAGATAATTATTATGAGAATAGCAGCCAAGTCTTCTAAACAGCACATGCAACCCAAATGTCATATCGGCAACACCTTTGTCTTACCTTTTGGTACATATCAATCCTATTTCTCATGGCTCCATTGAGCCCCAAACACACTCTCAAACAAATGAACAAAAATGGGATGGAAGGGACCATGGAGGTTTTCTAGTCCAACCCCATGCCCATAGCAAGAGATCCTATACCAATCCAGACAAAATGAATGTTCAGCCTCTTTTTTAAAATCTCCATTAATGGAGCACCCACAACTTCATGAGGCAAGCCGTTCCACTGATTAATTGTTCTCACTGTCAGTGCTTGTAGAAAGTGCTTTGAGCAGGGTCAACATCCTGAGCTCCATTTGAAAGGCAGTCAATTTCTTCCATAATATTTCTTTCGTTTACTGTGTCAAATGCTATAAAGGCAGCAAACCATTATTTCCTCTGATTGATATTTTTATAGTTAGATGGTTCAAGAGAAAAGAATTGTCAGGAGTGGATCACATCTGCCTAAAGACTGCTGGCTCTTCTACAAGGAATGCACTTTTCATCTACCTACTATCACTTCTTTAGTCACAATATCTGTTAGAGAAATGGGCCTGGAATTGGTAGGGTCCTTTTTAGTCCCTTTTTTATATGTAGGAATTACAATTGCCATCTTTGACCCAAATGGGTATGGCAGATATTATTTATATGTGTAAATGTATCTATCAATGGAGGGTCCCACCAGTCAGGATATTTCTTGAATTGTTCAGCTGCTAGAAAATCCTCTCCAGAGGCCATATTGCTCTTCAAACCTTTTATGAAGAATTTGATCATGAGAATTTTAAGGCAAAAATTAGCTGATACGTTGCCTAACATATTTGTAGATTTTTAATACAATGGTTGGTTAATGTTAGTGGCCCCTAAAGGTTCATAATACATATATCTTTTATCATCAGTAGGAAAGGTACTCCTTCATGGATTACTCCCTTGTCATGGCGAAGGGGCTTGCGTAACTCAATGAAGCTATGAGCTATGTCGTGCAGGGCCATCCAAGATGGACAGGTCATAGCAGAGAGTTCTGACAAAATGTGATCCACTGGAGAAGGAAATGGAAACCCACTCCAGTATCTTTGCCATGAAAACCCCATGAACAGTACCAAAAGGCAAAAAGATATGATGCTGGAAGATGAGCCCCTCAGGTCGGAAGGTGTCCAATATGCTACTGGGGAAGAGCAGAGGGCTAGTACTAGTAGCGCCAGAAAGAGTGAAGCAACTGGGCCAAAACCGAAAGGACGTTCAGCTGTGGATGCATCTGGTGGTGAAAGGAAAGTCCGATGCTGTAAAGATTTTTTCTCCATAGGAACCTGGAATGTAAGATCCATGAATCAAGGCAAACTGGATGTGGTCAAACAAGAGATGACAAGACTGAACATCGACATCTTAGGAATCAGCGAACTAAAATGGACAGGAATGGGTGAATTTAATTCAGAGGACCATCAGGTATACTACTGCTGGCAAGAATCCCTCAGAAGAAATGGAGTAGCCTTCATAGTCAATAAAAGAGTAGGAAAAGCAATACTGGGATACAATCCCCAAAATGACGGAATGATCTCAGTTCGAATCCAAGGCAAACCATGCAATATCACAGTAGTCCAAGCCTATGCCCCAACCACTGGTGCTGAAGAGGATGAAATTGACTGGTTCTATGAAGCCCTACAGCACCTTATAGAATCAACACCAAAAATGATGTCCTTATCATCATGGGGGATTGGAATGCTAAAGTAGGAAGCCAAAAGATAATTGGAATAACAGGCAAGTTTGGCCTTGGAGTAAAAAATGAAGCAGGGCACAGGCTGATAGAATTTTGTCAAGAGAATACGATGGTCATAGCAAACACTCTTTTCCAACAACCCAAGAGACGGCTCTACACATGGACATCACCAGATGGTCAACACAAAAATCAGATTGACCATGTGCTCTGCAGCCAAAGATGGAGAAACTCTATACAGTCAGTAAAAACAAGACCAGGAGCTGATTGTGGCTCAGATCATGAGCTTCTTGTTGCAAAATTTAGGCTTAAATTGAAGAAAGTAGGGAAAAACACTAGGCCACTCAGGTATGAACTAAATCATATCCCTGATGAATATACAGTAGAGGTGACAAATAGATTTAAGGAATTAGATCTGATAGACAGAGTGCCTGAAGAACTATGGACGGAGGTTTGCAACATTGTACAAGAGATAGCAACTAAAACCATCCCAAAGAAAAAGAAATGTAAGAAAGCAAAATGGCTATCTGAGGAAGCTTTGCAAATAGCTGAGGAAAGAAGGGAAGCAAAAGGCAAGGGAGAAAGAGAAAGATACACCCAATTGAATGCAGAATTCCAGAGAATAGCTAGAAGAGATAAGAATGCCCTCTTAAATGAACAGTGCAAAGAAATAGAAGAAAAGAATAGAATAGGGAGAACCAGAGATCTCTTCAAGAAAATTGGAGATATGAAGGGAATGTATCATGCAAAGATGGGCATGATAAAGGACCAAAATGGCAGGGACCTAACAGAGGCAGAAGAGATTAAGAAGAGGTGGCAAAATTACACAGAAGAACTATACAAGAATGAGCTTAGCATCCCTGATAAGCATAATGGGGTGGTCACTAACCTCGAGCCAGACATCCTAGAATGTGAAGTGAAATGGGCCTTAGGAAAGCTGAGCAACAACAAAGCTAGTGGAGGTGACAGTATTCCAGCTGAGCTATTCAAAATCTTAAAAGACGATGCAGTAAAAGTGCTACACTCAATTTGCCAGCAAATTTGGAAAACTCAACAGTGGCCAAAGGATTGGAAAAAGTCACGTTACATTCCAATTCCAAAGAAAGGCAATGCCAAAGAATGTTCAAACTATGGCACCATTGCACTCATTTCACATGCAAGTAAAGTTATGCTTAAAATTCTACAAGCTAGACTCCAGCAGTATATGGATCGAGAACTTCCAGAAGTATAGGCAGGATTTCGAAGAGGCAGAGGAACTAGAGATCAAATTGCCAACATATGCTGGATCATGGAGAAAACTAGGGAGTTCCAGAAAAACATCTACTTCTGCTTCATTGACTATGCTAAAGCCTTTGATTGTGTGGATCACAACAAATTGTGGCAAGTTCTTAAAGAGATCTTATTTGTCTCTTGAGAAACCTATATGCGGGTCAAGAAGCAACATTGAGAACTGGACACGGAACCACTGATTGGTTCAAAATTGGGAAAGGAGTCCAGCAAGGCTGTATTCTGTCACCCTGCCTATTTAACTTATATGCAGAGCACATCATGAGAAAGGCAGGTTTGGAATCAAAAGTTGGAATTAAGATTGCAGGGAGAAATATCAACAACCTAAGATATGCAGATGATACCACTCTAATGGCAGAAATTGAAGACGACTAAAGAGCCTCTTGATGCGGGTGAAGAAGGAGAGTGCAAAAGTTGGCTTGAAACTCAACATTAAGAAAAACCAAGATCATGGCATCCGGCCCTCTCAATTCCTGGCAAATAGATGGGGAAGAAATGGAGGTAGTGACAGATTTTATCTTCCTGGGCTCCAAGATCACCACAGATGGGGACTGCAGATGGGACAGCATACTAAAAAGCAGAGACATCACCCTGCCAACAAAAGTACGTATAGTCAAGGCCATGGTTTTCCCAGTTGCAATGTATGGCTGTGAAAGTTGGACCATAAGAAAGGCTGAGCGCAAAAGAATGGAGGCCTTTGAAATATGGTGCTGGAGAAGACTCCTGCGAGTCCCTTGGACTGCAAGTCGATCAAACCGGTCATTGCTAGAGGAGATCAACCCTGACTGCTCTTTAGAAGGCCAGATCCTGAAGTTGAAACTCAAGTACTTTGGCCACCTAATGAGAAGGAAGGACTCACTGGAGAAGAGCCTAATGCTGGGAAAGATTGAGGCAAATAGAAGAAGGAAACAACAGAGAATGAGGTGGCTGGATGGAGTCACTGAAGCAGTAGACGTGAGCTTAAATGGACTCCAGAAGATGGTAAAGGACAGGAAGGCCTGGAGGAACATTGTCCATGGGGTCGGACATGACTTCGCAATTAACAACAAGAAGGAAAGGTAATCCCGTAGGACTTTGTTTAAAAATCTGAGATTTGGTCATGATTGAGGATATCATTATTTTGGTTAAGACCATATAAAAAATGTGAGTTTTCCATCAGTACTGCACATTCCTATTGTACAGAAGATCCTTTGACTGAACACAGAGCCTTCACAAGTGTGCAGCAGAAGCCTCTAAGCAATTGGGATGATGTCATGAAAAGACAGGTCTCTTTTGCTCCTTGCTTCCTCCCGACTGCATATCCCAATCCTTATTTATAACACTTACAAATGCCATGGTGAAAAGATTATTTGCAGCAGAACCAGTTCTTAAACACCCTGATCGTGAGGAACCTTTCATTATCCAGGCTGATGCTAGTGATGTTGTGGTGGGCACAGTCCTCCTACAAAAAAACCTTAGGGGGGATCTGCAGCCCTGCGCCTATACTTCATGAAAGCTTTTGGAAACAGAGAGGAGATGGGATGTTTGGGAGAAAGAGGCTTTTGTGGTGAGATGGGCATTATTAACTTGGCACCATTTCTTGGAAGGGAGTGAAGTGCCTTTCTAGGTATAGACTGATCGTTATTATTATTCAAAATAATCTTGAATTCCATAGAGAAGACACGGTTGGATCTATCACTCACACACCAACATCCCACTCACTTTACAGAAAGGGAAGGACAAACACAAACCTGTGGAACTTTGTAGGTGCCTGCTAATGTTGACATCTGGATGGAGATGTCTCTGCTGGCTCCATCAACAAGAGCCAAAAGCTTGTTCTTCCTTCCACAGCTGTAGTTGGGAACATTGGCTTCTCCAGTAGAGAGCATATCCAGCAAGGCATCTGAAGTGCCAAGATTGTTATCATAGTTGTCATAGATGTTGTAGCCAAGTGTGAGATTGTGCAGGAGCTGGGGATTCTCCTTCACCAGTTCAATATTGCAAATCAAGCATAGTATATATTCCTTTCCATAGGATAAACTACTGTAAAACCATGATCATGTTAATATTAGCATCATCAACAGCAAGAACAACAATACTTTTTCTCCATTTAATCATCTTTTTTCTCTACAAACTAGCTGAAACATAAGCCAATATTGATTCCAAAACTAGAGGCAAATGATAGTCACCCATAACCCTTTAATATTGTTAGTTTTGAGGATGGGGATAGTCCTCAAAATGGTTTAACAAATCAGAAACATACAATTATTTTTAGCAGTACTAATATTCATATCCCAGAATAATTCAGTCATTAAAGAAGAACCACCATTAAAGGAAGAAGATTTTTGATAAGTGATCCAGAGAAGCTGTTCTAAAAACAAGTCATCTTCTATTCCTTTAAAAATCAGACATTGCATATCAATCGGTTATAAAAAATATGGAAATGGTTGGGCAGAGAAAATTAGAACCATTTCAATCATTACATTCAACCAAAGTCACTAATCCAGTCATGAATTTAGGACTGAACAGAGAGAGAAAAATAATGTGGACTTCAGTTTTCATTTGCCTCATGTTTCTTCTCTCAGAAAATAAGGAAAAGAGAGAAGCTGTGTTAATCAAAAGGATTCAAAAAATCTATCATATCCTGCAATATAAGAGTAAGTAAAACAAAAAGGAAAAAACAAGAGTGTTAGAAATGCAAATGGAGGGAAAGAAACTCCATCACATGACTTACAGCCGAATCTGACTAGAAGGAGCCATGTTGAAAGGTAATGTTGCAGGTGCTATTTCTGATGGAGAGATGACTATACCAATGAGAAGATCTCCTGGCCTATAATAGCTCCATGGCTTTTCTCCATCCTGGTGGTCCAAATTCAGTGGGCACTTCATTCTCAGCTTCCCAGAGAGTGGCTGGGACATCAGCAGCATCAGAAGCAGATGTAGAAGCAGGAGGTCCATAATTCATGAGGCGGAATCAATCTCCTTCCTATTTCTAAAAAAAGAATTAGAATTCAAAGCATTCTGACAGGGTGGAATATCCAGTGGCTTTCCTGATTCAAACAGAGAAACCAAGATTCACCTGAAAGAGAGAGAAAATATATTCAAGAGCACAGCTCCTGTCTGTCCTGTAATGTGAGCCACAAAAAGCATAACCTGTGATATTTATCCTTTTCTGATGCAAGATCCCTTCCATGTTGCTTCAGTCTGATGTTTACATCAAAGGCAGTCACTGGAGATGTAGGAGAAGAGGTGTCAGAGACAGGGATGGTGATTGCAGTGAGAAGGAGCTTCTGCTCTTGGGACCCTGAACTTCTTCCACGTAAGGAGGGGTAGCTGGAGAAAAGCACGTTAGAGAAAAGTCACAGATAGACTCCTTGGGGCAGTGTTCTGTAGTGGTCTTAGTCCTTCCTGTTAGGACATGTCCAGAAATTCATGCTGTATGGAGATAGTTCAACAGCCAGGAAAGTGACTTCTGCTCTCCTTCAATGGGGTCTCTTGTCTCCGGAGGCTGCTAGGGAAGGTCACCAAGAGTTATGGAGTTTGGTGCCATTCTAGATTGGTGACACGTAACTCTAGTGCTGCCTGTGCTCTATCTCCATGGAAGCACTCAATATCCTTGAACCCAGCCTAATGTTAAGAGTTTGGGATTTTCTGTTCAATGAGATTTCCATGTATCAATTCTAATTTGGTGCTGATTTTATAATTCCTTGTAACTGAAGTGAAATTTCATTTGTCATCTATTCTAGAAACATCATTTTTTGCATAAGGCTAAGAGGCAGGAAAGTGGCAGCCTGGGATAGCACCATTGGCACTCAACCAGAAAATTGTAGAGTGGGTAGAAGTTTTAGTTTCCTTGACACTTCCTGTGTTGTCTTTCCATACTGATACAATGAGAGCCATTAAATTTTGACGTTTCTTGGTTTAAATAAAATAATTGTGCTGTTAGGTCTGCAGTTGAGATGGTGGCAGCATCCGCAGTGCGGTGGATGGTGTGACCTGGTTTCTTGCCGCAACCATCCAGAAGTTGGTTTAGGGGGACCTGGTGGCAGTTCCTCTGGTTGTGTCGATGCACTTGGTGTTTTGCAGCTACTGTCACATTCCCATCTCTGAGGCTTTTTTTTGTCCTCCCTAGAAGACTTCCATGTGGTTATAGTTCAGGGTTCCTGTGTTCTGGTTTATCTTGGTCGATTGTTGATTATTTTTCTTATCTGGAGGGGGGATGTTAATATGGACAGCTTGGCCTAGAAGGGAGAACTGGGGGGGTTGAATGGGAGGGGGAGCTGATGGGATGGGCAGGTCCATCCTTACAATGCGGAGCACAGGATGACCAATATCCCAGGTCCATTATTTGAAAGTTGTCCCACTGTATTGTCCTCAGCTTCCACTCTCAGTACCTGGCTACCATAACTTTGGTGGCTCCAGGTACCGGCTGTTGTTTTTGAATGCCAAGTGGATGTGTAAGATGGCTTCTCTTGTCCATGATGTTACCTGCCATGTCTCCCTGAAGCCTAGTTGTGCCCAGAGGGAAGGAAACCTCTCCTCAGTTGCAAATGTGGCCACCTGCTTTGTGGGTTTGCCTCAGGTGAGAGCCCGGGGAAGTGGAGGAGGGTTGGCTGTGGTCATCCATGGTTTACTATAGGCTCTAAACAGGTTGCACCTAGAGCTTTCTTTTGTCTCAGGGGGGTTGCAAGAAAATTTCCCCAGCATGCTGAAGTATTTTGAGTGAATGTGGCCCTTACTAGAAGATAAGGGCTACACCCAGGTTCAACCTCCAGAAATAAACCATGGTTAAAAGTTGTAAGTGTGAATGCAGCCATTGGTGAAGTGAGCAGGTTAAGGGGGTTGTATGGCTATGACCAGAGGTAGTCTGGTGTAGTGGTCAAGGTATCCTACTACTTGTGGAATCAGATGTAGGACCCAGAGCAAGTAATGAACTCCTACTGCAGTGTTTATTTGCATGCTCTGGTGAGACAACCTCAAATAATATTCAGAGATGGCCTGACATACAACAAAGTGATGGACTCATATTTATGCATCTCAAAATGGCAGAAGAGACTAATGCATAAGTAACAAACATATTGATAGGTAAAGGATGTCAAGTTATTATAAGTAAGTGAGCTCACGTTACGTCTTCTGACTGTTTTCCTTCAGGGACGGAGGGAGGGTCTAAGGCAGGGATGTCAAACTCGCAATGTCATGTGACTGTCACAACGTATCACAACTTTTTTTCCATTGCCAGTAATGGGGTGGGTGCGATTTTGGCATGACACATTTGGCCCCCTGGTCTAAGACAAAAAAAGCAATCAAGCAATAAAACAGGGAAGAAAACATAAATCAAAAGTCTTCCCCATTTTGACCTCAAGAAGGTCAACATATGTAGTATCCCTGTCCTGGGAGAATGTGTGAAGTGGGTCATCATGTAAAGCCGCCATCTGGTTTATATATTTTGGTAAGGCACATTTGACCAATATAGCAGTTCTCCTTCATTAACTTGGGTTACTGGTGTTGTGTGATTTCACCAAGATTTACCCATAAATCTGCTATGGGCAAGTCAATGCAGTCTATTTGAACAAAGGAGTGAAAACTTGTTATCGGATCTTGGAAGGTTCATGGCTACCCAGCATGGTGACATTTGCAATATAAGTGCTCAATCTGGATTGTGATCCTGGCTTGTGAAAGAAGGCACATCTAAGATTTTCCCTAGCTTCTCAGGCTGTCAAGAAAAGCCAAGCCACTATTTATGCCCAAAGCATCTTGTTTGTGGTTACTATCTCTGAGTTTTTGTTATTTTTTTAAAGGGTGACACTATGTTCTTGAAGACCAGCTATGCTGAGCCCATGGAATAGGAAGGGGGCCAATCAGAGGGGAGGGTGATGTTAAAGAAGAGCTGGGGGGAACCAGTCAGTCAGTGGTTTATATAAATCTCAGCAGCTTTTAGAGGTGTGGACTTCAACTCCATACTGGCTGAAAAATTCTGGGAGCTGATGAATAGAATAGAATAGAATAGAATAGAATAGAATAGAATAGAATAGAATAGAATAGAATAGAATAGAATAGAATAGAATAGAATAGAATAGAATAGAATAGAACTTTACTTTCACTAATCAGCATATATTAAAAAGAAATTTCATTGCATTCTTAAAGTTGCCGAGTTTGAGAAAAATTAGACTAGATGGTCTCGAAGATCCCTCCCAAGTCTCGCATTTGGTGACTTCCCCAAGGGAGAAGTTTCTGAATGATTCTTCCAGCAAAGAGAGAAATATAAGGGAGGAAAACAAACCTTGTTATCTTTTCAACAAATCCATGACAAAAACCTCCCATTTTAAAACTGAATTAGTTCTGGCATAGGGGAGACTTTTCAGATAAAGTTAGGCTGAAAGACTCCCTCATAGAAGACAAAAAGATGCAAGCCATGTATATACATTATTCGGGGTTCATGTGTATTGTGTGGTCCCTTCATCCAACTGCAATCATTGAATAAACGATGCCTAAATGAATGGGTTTCAGTCAATCAGTCAGAACAGAACTGGAAGGGACCTTGGAGATCTTCTAGTGACTACCCCTGCTCAAGCAGGAGACCCTATAGCATTTCACATAGGTGACTGTCCAGTCCTAAAAACCTGCTCAAGCAGGAGACCCTATAGCATTTCACATAGGTGACTGTCCAGTCCTAAAAACCTCCAGTGATGAAGTACCTACAACTTCTGAAGGCAAGCTGTTTCACTTGTTAATTGTTCTAATTAGGAAGTTTCTTCTTAATTCCAGGTTGCTTCTCTCCTTGATTAGTTTCCATCCATTGTTTCTTGCCTTGCCTTCTGGTGCTTTGGAAAATAAGTTGAACTCCTCTTCCTTGTGGCAGCTCCTCAAAAACTGGAATATTGCTATCATAACCCACCTACTCCTTCTTTTTTCAAGACTGGCCATACCCAAATCCTGCAACCATTCTTCATATGTTTTTGTCTCCAGGCCTTTAATCATCCTAGTTGCTCTTCCCTGCACTTTTTCCAAAGTTTTCAACATCATTTTTTGTAATGTGGTCCCCAAAACATATAAAGGAAAGATCCAACCTAAAAGTAACAGTTGGAACAATTGAACAGTGGAACAGCTTGTCTTCAGAAGTTGTAGGTACTTCATCACTGGAGGATTTTAAGAAGAGATTGGACAACCATTTGTCTGGAATGGTATCAAGTTTCCTGCTTCAGAGAGGGGGTGGACCAGAAGACCTCCAAGGTCCCTTCCAACTCTGTTATTCTGTCCTCAGTGGCTGGAGAGACATTTTCATTTCACAGAAGGAAAGCTTTCACATTTTATGTCAAAAAGGAATTGTAAAATATAAATGCTTTCAACTAATGCTAAAATTAATATTAATATGAAAATGTTTCCTATTTTACATCTCTATTTTCTATAAGCTCTTTATCCACACTATTTCCTTTAATGTCCTATTTCACTGCATCTTCCTCCTTTTTATCCGTTTTTAGTTTTTGTTTTCTGTTTTTCTTCAGTCAAAGTCTTGAATTTTTCCTTCATTTTTAAAATATTTCTTTAAAATATTCTTTAATTTTTCCCTCCTTTTCTTCTGGTTTTGGGTTTCCTGAAAGAGAAGATTTTGCCTTCAACTCCTCCAGTTCTGAGCGAAGACAAAAGCCCCGCCCCTCTCCCTCCCTAGTGGCTGCCTCTAGTCCTGCCTGCCCCTGTCGTCGTGGCAACACAGCAGCAGCCAATCAAGCAGGAGGGAAGAGACAATGGTTGCCTGGGAGCTCAGCCACCAATCAGACTCATGGAGAAGAGGTTGAATGAGCAAAGACAAAAGGGGGGGAGACAGGGAAATATCCAATAAGGATAGAAAATTAGAAAGTTTTTCATGTGACGAGAAAGAGGCAAAAACTGCCAGAAATGCAGAGGGAGGGGAGGCCGAAGTCCTGGAAGGGCCTTTCCCCCCCACCCAGAAATGCCTGCAATGAAGAGCTCCTCCTCCGGGGGGGCTTGGGCAGCCCAAGAGAGCCCGGCCAGAGGGTCTTTGGGGGCCACGAGGGACCCCCAGGATGCCCCTTCCTCAGAGCCCCAGAGGGTCCCTCCAGGGAGACCCTCCCTCGCCTTTCCCTCTCCAGCAAAGCCGGATCCCCCTTTGGAGACAAAGGCCCTGCATGGCTTCTCCCCACCAGGAGCCTTTCCTGGAAACACACGAAGAGGAACCGGAGCTTCACAAACCCCCATTGGCTGCATTTCCCCCTGAAATGCAACTCCAAAGCCCATAATCCACTTTAGTCTCTTCCCAGAATGGGGGAAGTGAAGGGTTCCCCCAGTTCCCCTCCTCCTTCCTGAGCCTTTTCTATGGGCAATGTGACAAGTCTGGGCTTTGCTTTCCCCCCTCAATGCCCAATGTGTGGAAGGGAGTGGCAGTGGAACATGGGTCCTTTCCATCCCTTTCTTCCTGACGTGGGGTGAAAGGCATCCTTTATTTCTCTCATTTCTCTCTCTCTCATTCTCTGTACATGGGTGTGATTTTTTTAAAAAACTATGTCAAGTCCTGATGACCAGTTTTTAACTAGCAGATTTTTTTATTTTTTATTTGATCCTGGTCACACTATTGCATCAGTCTTTTTATATTGCTGCCCTTCAGCATTAACTTTCAAAATAAAATAAACTTTGGTTTAAACTCAGTAGGAAGCTATTCAAATTCTGTGACATGTTCAGGCATTAAGTAGTCCCCGGGGTTTTCTCTTTAACCTCTATGCCAACAAATATCAGATTTCTTTCTCTTCAGCCACAGGTGCCGTGTATTCCCTCTGGGGCCAATTTCAAGCATGGAGCTTTCCAACATCTCAATTCTTGCTGACAGATTTAATTCTAGCTCTGCCCTATCATTTTGAATCCTATGGGGATTATTCCCCTTTCATTTCTCTCCAGAGAAGTGCCCAACAAACTTTGAGTCCAAGAACTATTTGAATTAGCCAGGGATCTCTGGTGAGAGGGAGAATTATTATTATTATTCTCAAAGTCTCAGCTCTGCTCTTTGGCCGAATCCTCCAGGGGAGACTTTGGCCAGAGACAGATGGAATCAGCTGCAGTTCGCTTCTCTCTCTGACCCGGGAGATGCACCAATGCAGCCGAGTTTCTGCCTGCTGGGATCACCCCCCCCAAAAGAGCCCCCATTTCCATCTCCTTTCCCCAAATGTGAGCTCTTTCTTCAGCCTCTCCTTGACTCCCTTGTGCCCCCACCAAGCCCCTCTTTAACATATAGAAGTGTTGGGGGTCCTGCGTCCTTCCAGATGTGGCTGGGTAACATCTTTCCCTCTGGCTGGAAGCCTCTTCCCCTTCGATCCTGCCCCAACGGGACCCTGCAGTGTTTGGGCCTTATCCTCAGGCCTGCCGGAAGTGGACACCATTTTCAATACGACGAGTCCTTGTAGAAATGGCGGCTGCTTTTGAAGCTTTCCAGCCTGATCCTCAGGCTGCTGGGAGACTGCAAAGCTCTCCTGGCTTTTGCTAGGCTTGGGAAACCAGACACTGCATGACGATGGGGCAGCTTCAGATGAACTTCCTGAAACCTTTTCCTGGCTTTGACCCTCCCTTACTTCCCCCAAACCTCACATTTCTTCAATAAAGCACACAAAAAAAGCTGGAAGAGACAAACTTTTTCTTCTTGCACTGCCCCGTCCCCTGAATTAGGTGCTAAAACTAAACTCCTCACCTCTGCTCTCAAATCTCTATCCCCTTTAACACTTTGCTAGATATACTGCATGCCTGAAACAGAACAACAGAGTTGGAAGGGACCTTGGAGGTCTTCTAGTCTAACCCCCTGCTGAAGGAAGAAACCTCACCATTTACCATTTCAGACAAATGGTTGTCCAGTCTCTCCTTAAAAACCTCCAGTGTTGAAGCACCCACAACTTCTGGAGGCAAGTCGTTCCACTAATTGTTTTGTCAGGAAATTTCTCCTTAGTTCTAGGTTGGTTCAAAATATGTATGTTACTTACTTTGACTCTAGAGAGTCAAAGAATAGAAAGAAGGAAGGAAGCAAGCAAAGAAATTTTTGCTCTGTGTTGACAATGCTGACTGTGATGTTAGTGATGCTCAACAGCCCCCCCCTTATGTGAGGAGGGCCCCTCCCTCAGAAGAGAGGTTTATGAGTGGATTGGGTTGGGGGCTCTGCCTTCCTTTCTCTCTTCCAGAGCGCCCTCCCTGCCCTTGCCAGGAAGGCCCACAGGCATCCTATAGCTTGAACAGAGCCAGGCACAGCAATGGCTTGTGAAGAGAAGCAACGGCTTCTCTCATCCTGTCAATATTGCCGTGCTGGATAGCTATGGACTCTGAATCCAAAAGCAGATCCTTTAAAAGTTTCAGATTCTCTGTGCAGACGTACTGTATTGGTCATCACATAGATGGTTTGTGGGAAATCTAGGTGAATTCACACAACACCCTTAACGTTTGGGTAAGTTTACACAACACATTTAACTTTTAGGTTAAGGAAAGAGAACTGCTATGTTAGCCAAATGTACCATGCCAAAATCTATATAATTCAGATGCTGGCTTAGCATGATGATCTGCTGCATACATTTGCACAGGAGAAGGTTCCCAACTATTGGAATGTATGAAATGAGATAAACATGTTTTAAGATCTCAGTCCATATTGTCAGGGGTTTTATGGTGGATCAAAGATGAGTCCCCCGCTCCTTCGAGGCATGTTTGGAGATGCAAGGGAGAAAGAAGCCAGTTTTAATCTGGTTCCCTCTGAAGCCCAACACCTTTGCCCCTCCCTGAGGTCAGTGCCAGGCTGAGATGTGTCCAGCTTGCTAAAACTACTGCAGAAATGCCTGAAAAAACCTAGATGACCTAAATATGAGCTGTGAACTTCACCCGTTAATTCAGTTGATGAGTCCACACTGCTCAGGAAAGAGGGTTTCTACTGAATCTAGGTTAAAGAGAGCATACGCTTCCATGATGGTCAGTGGAGTTTGATACACTCAGCTCAACCATCTGGTAGGACACTCACACAACACACTTGCAGGGGCTCAGCAAATGAGTCCTGCAAAGGGGACTGAGGGTGTGCCACCAATGCTGGGTGTGCTGAGGTTGGCCAATAGCAAACAGGATTGCAAACTCCCTGGACTCGGATGAGCTCTCCTAGCCTGCAAGTGCCTGAGATTCACCTCCTGTGGGGGTTCCTGGCTGACCATCAGTGCTGACAACCAAAAGGGGTGCCTTGACCTGGACCCCCACTGCATGGACCCCCCCTTGCTGTGATGTCACTGTTCTCCCACCCTTCTCATCCGCTAGGAGGACTCCTCCCTCAAAGACACCTTTTCCAACCATGCCTGAGGCTGCCTGAGCTGGATTGTGTAGTGGGCTCCACTTGCCTTCCTCTTTTCCAGCACACCCTCCCTGCCCTTGACAGGAAGGGATATCTACCTCCTGCAGCCCTCCTGGCCTTCCAGAACCCCAACTTCATCGGCCTGTCCACAGCCTTCATGAGGACTTGAAACTCGCTGTCATGATCAGGATTGGAGTTTTCCTGCCACTTCTACACAGAGCAACCAGGTTTTTTTTTTAAATAAATCTGCCCGTGTTTAGCAAATAGGAGTCCACTCAGCTGGATTTGCAAGACTGTAGCCAGACTCAGGAAGGCCCACAACCTCAGCTGGCTGTGTTTGAAAGTAATCAGAAAGACCATAGGTGACCCAGTTTTCCAGAAGTGGTTTGCCATTGCCTCTTTCCAAGGGCTCTGAGAGGTTGGCTGGCCCAGGTTTACCCAGCTGGCTTTGTGCCCAAGGCAGGACTAGAACTCATGGTTTCCTGTTACTAGTCTGATTCCTTGACCACTACACCAGACTGCCTCTGATCATAGCCATACAACCCATTTTACCTGGTCACCTCACCAATGGCTGAATTCACATTTGCAACTTTTAATCATGGTTTATTTTTGGAGGTTGAACCAATGAGTCAGTGAATTATGAATATTAATTTAACAGGGGCTAGCTGAATGTTAATTGATAACAGAAATAAGCTGGAGACACTTCTTGTAAGGGCCACATTCACACAACATACTTCAGCAGGCTGGGGAAACATTTTTTGCAGACACCCAACCTTGGGCGAAAAGACAGCTCCAGGTGCAGCCTCCTGAAAGCCTGTAACAAACCATGGATGACCACAGTCACCTCTCCGCCACTTCCCTGGGCTCTCACCTGAGGGAAACCCACAAAGAAGGTGGCCGCATTTCCAACTGAGGTTTCCTCCCCTCTGGGGGTGCAACTAGACTTCAGTGAGACAGGGCAGGGAACATCATGGGTGAGAGAAGCCTTCTTACACATCAAGCTGGCATTCAAAAGCAACAGCCAGAATATGAGCCACTGAAGATCTGGTAGCCAGGCAGTGAGAGTGGAAGCTGAGAACTGAACAGTGGGACAACTTTCAAATGATGGACCTGGGATATTGGTCATCCTATGGTCCTCATTGGAAGGGTGGACCTGCCCATCCCATCAGTTCCCCCTCCCACTCAACCCCCCCAGTTCTCCCTTCTAGGCCAATTTGTCCATATTAACATCCCCCCGTCCAGATAAGAAACATAATCTATCAAGAATTGACCAAGATAAACCAGAACACAGGGATTCCGAACTATAAGCACTTGGAGGTCTTCTGGGTAGGACAAACAAAGCCTCATTATGCATCCACATAATCAGAGGAACTGCCACAAGGTCCCCCTAAACCAAGGGTGTCAAACTGCCAGCCCATGGGGTGGATGCATCATAGCAAAACCGTGTGCACCCCATTGCTGGCAATGGAAAAAAATTCATGATGCGTCATGACACATCACATGATGTTGAGAGTTTGACACCCCTGCCCTAAACCAACACCTTGATGGTTGTGGAAAAAATCAGCTATCCCAGGCTGTCACTTTCCTGCCTCTTAGGCAGTTCTTATGCAAAAAATGATCTTTCTAGAACAGATGGCAAATGAAATTTCACTCCAGTTACAAGGAATTATAAAATCAGCTCCAAATTAGGATTGAAACATGGAGATCTCATTGAAAAGAAAATCCCAAACTCTTAACATTAGGCTGGGTTCAAGAATACTGAGTGCTTCCATGGAGATGAAGCACAGGCAGCACTAGAGTTAAGTGTCACCAACCTAGAATGGCACCAAACTCCATAACTCTGGGTCACCTTCCCTAGCAGCCTCTGGAGACAAGAGACCCCATTGAAGGACAGCAGAAGTCACTTTCCTGGCTGTTGAACTATCTCCATGCAGCATGACTTTCTGGACATGTCCTAACAGGAAGGACTAAGACCACTACAGAACACTGCCCCAAGGGGTCTATCTGTGACTTTTCTCTCACGTGCTTTTCTCCAGCTACCCCTCCTTACGTAGAATAAATTCAGGGTCCCAACAGCAGAAGCTCCTTCTCACTGCAATCATCACCATCCCTGTCTCTGAGACCTCTTCTCCTATGTCTCCAGTGACTGCCTTTGATGTAAACATCAGACTGAAGCAACATGGAAGGGATCCTGCATCAGAAAAGGATAAATATCACAGGTTATGCTTTTTGTGGCTCACATTACAGGACAGACAGGAGCTGTGCTCTTGAATATATTTTCTCTCTCTTTCAGGTGAATCTTGGTTCATCTCTGGAAAGCCACAGGATATTCCATCCTGCCAGAATGCTTTGAATTCTTCTAATTCTTTTTTAGAAATAGGAAGGAGATTGATTCCACCCCATGAATTATGGACCTCCTGCTTCTCCTTCTGCTTCTGATGCTGCTGCTGTCCCAGCCACTCTCTGGGAAGCTGAGAATGAAGTGCCCACTGAATTTGGACAACCAGGATGGAGAAAAGCCATGGAGCTATTATAGGCCAGGAGATCTTCTCATTGGTATAGTCATCTCTGCATCAGAAATAGCACCTGCAACATTACCTTTCAACATGGCTCCTTCTAGTCAGATTGAGCTGTAAGTTATGTGATGGAGTTTCTTTCCCTCCATTTGCAGTTTTAACACTCTTCTTTTTTTCTTCTTGTTTTACTTACTCTTATATTGCAGGATCTGACAAACGTTTTGAATCCTTTTGATTAACACAGCTTCTCTCTTTTGCCCTCTTTTCTGAGAGTAGAAACATGAGGCAAATGAAACCTAAAAGAAGTCCACATTATTTTCCTCTCTCTGTTCAATCCTAAATTCATGACTGGAATACTGACTTTGGTTGAATGTAATGATTGAAATGGTTCTAATTTCCTCTGCTCAACCATTTCCATATTTCTATAACCGATTGATATGCAATGTCTGATTTTTAAAGGAATAGAAGATGACTTGGTTTTAGAACAGCTTCTCTGGGTCACTTATCAAAAATCTCCTTCCTTTAATGGTGGTTCTTCTTTAATGACTGAATTATTCTGGGCTATGCATATTAGTACTGCTAAAAATAATTGTATGTTTCTGATTTGTTAAACCTTTTTGAGGACTATCCCCATCCTCAACACTAACAATATTAATGGGTGATGGGTGACTATCATTTGCCTCTAGTTTTGGATCAATAATGGCTTATGTTTCAGCTAGTTTGTAGAGAAAAAAGATGATTAAATGGAGAAAAAGTATTGTTGTTGTCGCTGTTTATCATGCTAATATTAACATGATCATGGTTTTACACTAGTTTATCCTATGGAAAGATAGTAACCATGATTGTCAATATTGAAGTGGTGAAGGAGAATCCCCAGCTCCTGCACAATCTCACACTTGGCTACAACATCCATGATGACTATCATAACACCCTCGGCATTTCACATGCCTTGCTGGACATGCTCTCTACTGGAGAAGCCAATGTTCCCAACTACAGCTGCAGAAGGAAGGAGAAGCTTTTGGCTCTTATTGATGGAGCTCACAGAGAAAGCTCCATCCAGATGTCAACATTAGCAGGCACCTACAAAGTCCCACAGGTTTGTGTTTGTCCTTCCCTTTCTGTAAATTGAGGGGGTGTTGGTGTGTAAGCAATAAGATTTTCAAAAAGAGGCTGGACGTTCATTTTGTCTGGATTTGTATAGGATCTCTTGATATGGGCAGGGGGTTGGACTAGAAAACCTCCATGGTCCCTTCCATTCCATTTTTGTTCATTTGTTATGAGAGTGTGTTTGGGGCTAAATGGAGCCATGAGCAGTAGGATTGATATGTATCAAAAGGTAAGACAAAGGTGTTGCCAATATGACATTTGGGTTGCATGTGCTGTTAAGAGGACTTGGCTCCTATTCTCATAATAATTATCTGATTATGGATAAGTCCAAGTCAAAAGTTATGGTCTTTGGAAAATGACAGCATTGCCATATAGGGCTAATTAATGAGGAGGCAACAGAGCAAGTTCACAACTTTCCTTAACTGGAGGAACTTTTCTCTGTGACTGGATCTTGGCTCCCTCAACATCAAAGGAGCTCATTTAGAAGGCACAAGTGAATGCACTGTTAATTTTTTTTAAAAAAATCATAGGTATGCAGCTTCCTTAGACTGAATTATTAAATACAAAGTACCAACATTACAATATGCACTTATATTGAGCTGAACTTTGGGATTTAATTTATATCACTACTAGAACAAATCCAATCACATCATCTGAGAAATATCTTCAGGATGGATAAAACGACTTCAGCAGCTGCCCTTAGAGCAGAAATGGGAATTTATACAATTTATAAAATAGAGGCATATATTTATTTTGAATAAAATTAATGGAATGGAAACTGATAAGAGTCCCCAAAGGCTATTAGAACAAACAAATTTCATTTAAAAAATTCTTGATTTTATATTAAGAACTGTCATCTCCCTCTCTTTTTTGCCACTCAAAAAAAACCTAAAAAAATGCTGCACAAAGAATCCAAGATGGTCAAAATAGAGAAAAGTAGGGCCATCTTCAGTGAGGTTGGCACACTGAAAGGCATCAGCTGCTACAAATGTACTTTCCAAGTATTGAGTTAAATCTTCCAAATTCCTTACAATGAATATACTTGTATTTGTGGAGCTCCAGAAATAGAAGATGTAATACATCTATTATTTTGAATGACAATTATTTAAGAAAGAGGGAGATCAATATCTTGGATTGCACTTTAGAGAAACAATCTATTGGGATGCTAATATTAAAAAAATGTATTTCCTCTGTGCTCAAAATTCAAAAATTATATATAATAAAGCCCTTTTAGGAAGGAAATTATAGTCTGATAGTAGTAAATTCTGGGGTTATAAAGAAATACTATTTTCATTCTTTATTCTTATTCTATTGTACTTATTTTTCTAAATTCTGTTTTTACATAGAGTCTTGTTAATGTTCTGTGTTTTATATTCTGTATCTTGATATGGCCTAATGACTAATCAACAGGAAATGTTCTAATATGTGCATGAGAAAAAATATTGGATTTATTAAAAGCTAAAAAATAGGACTTGGTAGGACCCCAAATATAACACAGAATTCTTCATTGTTTTTTCAGGTCAATAATAGAATTGCTTCAGAGGCTCTGAGTGATAAAAGTCAATTCCCTTTTTTCCATCCGATGTTCCCCAAAGAAGGGATCACGTACCCAGGAATTGTCCAAATTCTCCTCCGTTTTGGATGGACCCTGATTGGTCTTTTTACTTCAGACACAGATAAGGGAGAGAATTTCATGAGGACTTTTATTCCTATGCTTGTCAAGAATAGAATTTGTGTTGTTATATCACAACAATTCTCAACGACTGGACATACCGCATTCCTCAGGGAAGCCCTCTCTAAGTGGAGACAAGTCAACATCTTTGTTCACTTCATAGGATTTGAGGCCCCTGTGGACAGGATTCTGGCCTTCCATTCAGCACTTGAAGGTTTGCCAGGACCCATTGAAGGGAAAGTCTGGATCATGACAATGGTTGGACTATATTTAGTGGGAAAGGATTGGTATTTCAAGCACGTCCATAGTATTTGGAGCTTTCCCTTTCAGTTTAAAAAGAGTTGGAAAAACGATAATGCCTTTAAAACAGATTTCTTTGTGGAACCTGAATTTCAAGCTGAGTATTTTCACTGTTCTGTTTCAAAACACATCTTTTCTGTTAAAGGCCGGAGAAGATGCACCCAGAAAGCACCAGTGGAGACCCAAGAGAAAAAGAATCGGATGCAGATCACAAATGATGGTGCTACCTATAGCATCATTAAAATTCTGGCCCACACCTTAAATGCTGCATCCAAATCTCAGAGGAGAAGGAAGAAGGGTGAAGAGAGGTTGGAGGCTCCAAGGCTGCAGTCATGGAAGGTATGGGGTCCCAACACGGATCCATCAAGTTAAATTCCTTTTCAGGGTTTTTTGTGCGCTCTGGGCTTGGTTGTTTAAGATCTTAAGCTTCTGCAAAACATCTCCTACTTATCGGAAGAGTGCTGCATCCTCCCTTCAGCAACCAAGACCTTTTATATATTCGAAAAAAAGTTCCCATACTTTTTCAGATTTTAAGCTCCTGTAAACTAGGAGAAGAAACAATGGCTGGAAACTGATCAAAGAGAGAAGCAACCTGGAATTAAGGAGAAACTTCCTAACAGTGAGGACAATTAACCAGTGGAACAGCTTGCCTTCAGAAATTATGGGTGTTTCATTACTGGAGATTTTTAAGAAGAGACTAGACAGTCACTTGTCTGAGATGGAAGAGGTTCTCCTGCTTGAGCGGGGGGCTGGACTAGAAGACCTCTAAGGTCCCTTCCAGCTCTATTCTGTTCTGTTCTGTTCTATTCCAACATGGCTCTTCTGCTTGATGTCTTTCCTCAAGGCTTAAAGTAGCTCCTTTGATCTCTTCCTCCCATTCTTTGTCCTTGACTGTGCAGTGTCTTCTCCCAGTGTGGTGCCTGCAAGAGGACCTGGTATCATTCCACTGGATCATTAATTACATTATTGACAAATTAATAATATGGATATTATTATATTATTATATTTTATTATAATCAGTAACCATTCTGCACATAGAATAATGTGAGAAAAACTACAAATGAAATATTAATACAGATTATAGCTGCCATTCATTACATACATACAATCATGTATCAAATCCTGGATGCTAACAATTAGTTAGTTTCCTATTGAATTTTACTCATGCACCTCTCTCTAACATAAAATCATATTTTTATTTTCTGGAAGCTGTAAAGCCCTGCCTCAGCTGAATCTCTCAGGAAAGCAGAACTCTTGAAACTGGCATCTTTTCAAAAGGAACTTTTATTGAGAGTCAGTGACAGCAGGAGAAGGCAGGCAGAATCTGAAGTTCCCGGGTAAAATTGTTAGGCTAAACCCCATTGTTCAAAACCCCTCCCAACTGTCCAGTCCATAGGAGCCAATCCAGAGGTGCAAGGAGGTTGTGAGAACTCCAGACAGAAACTGCGGTAAGATGTTCCCAGGCATCTCTTCCCTGGTGAGGTGAGGCAGATGACCTCGGGCAGTGGAACCGAGTCAACAAAGCAAAGCTAAACACTTCACATGAGAGCTCCAAAGGTCCCCCCTCCCATCAGGATGGCAGCATCTTGACAGGGATCTATAGGGACCTGAGAGAAGCTGGGAATTTTTAAAAATAACTTTGTCCAAGTGTTATTATAATTTTTGCATCACAAAATCATGACTTATCTACTTCCTTTATTAATGAAAATATAGAAGAAACAATGACCAAGGTCTAATTGTTTTTTGTAACTCCCCAATTATATCAGTAATATTAATATTTATTTGAGTACAATTTTTGACACAGTTGTCTCCACTTAATTATCTCATACCATCCAGCACTCAATTAACTAGATCCCCATTCATCACACCATGAAGCATTTTGTTAATTGTTTTCTAAAAACAAGTTATACCACCAGCATTCGCACAATCTGTTAAGGAAGTATAATGATAGGTGTGAATGAGTTCAGAGGACCAGACAAAGGGATGCAGGGAACGATCAAATAAGATTGTTTGGGGGGGGGGTGGTGGCAACCCACAGCTGCGTAACAGATAGAGAAAGAAACTCAGAAAAAGTCCTCCCTAAATTTTTTGACTGTCAAAAGAGATGGTGAAAGATTTGTGCTTTCACATTGCAAGATTTTGTTAATACAGCCTTGCAATAAAGTAGAATTACTTCAACTGGTCATTTTTCCTATTTCCTCTACCTAAATGAAGATTAGCCTTGCAACTTTCTTCTTAACAAATCTTTGCTTTCTGGTAATCCCCCGATTCTTTGCAAGGAGTTTATGAATACTCTAGTTATAATAATAATAATAATAATAATAATAATAATAATAATAATAATAATAATAATAATAATAATAATAATAATAATAATAATAATAATAATAATAATAATAATAATAATAATAATAATAATAAAGTTGGAAGGGACCTTGGAGGTCATCTAGTACAACCCCCTGTTCAGGCAGGAAACCCTATACCAAATGGCTGTCCAGTCTCTTCTTAAAAACTTCCAGTGTTGGAGCATTCACCGCTTCTGGAGGCAGGTTGTTCCACTGGTTAATTGTTCTAACTGTCAGGAAGTTTTTCCTTAGTTCTAGGTTGCTTCTCTCCTTGATTAGTTTCCATCCGTTGCTTATTGTCCTGCCTTCAGGCGCTTTGGAAAATAGCTTGACTCCCTCTTCTTTGTGGCAGCCCCTGAGATATTGGCACACTGCTGTCATGTCACCCCTAGTCCTTCTTTTCATTAAACTAGACATACCCAATTCCAGCAACCGTTCTTTCTATGTTTTAGCCTCCAGACCTCTAATCATCTTTGTTGCTCTTCTCTGTACTCTTTCTAGAGTCTCAACATCTTTTTTACATCGTGGTGACCAAAACTGGTTGCAGTATTCCAAGTGTGGCCTTACCAAGGCATTGTAAAGTGGTATTAATACTTCACATGATCTTGATTCTATCCCTCTGTTAATGCAGCCTAGCACTGTGTTGGCTTTTTTGGCAGCTGCAACACACTGCTGGCTCATATCTAAGTGATTGTCCACTAGGACTCCGAGGTCCCTCTCACAGTTGCTACTATTGAGCAAGATACCACCTATACTATACCTATACATTTGGTTTTTCTTGCCTAAATGTAGAACATTACTTTTTTCACCGTTGAATTTCATTTTGTTAGATAGCGCCCAGTGTTCCAGTTTGTTCAGATCCTCCTGTATCTTAAGCCTGTCTTCTGGAGTGTTGGCTATTCCTGCCAGCTTGGTGTCATCTGCAAATTTGATGAGTTTTCCATTTATCCCCTCCAAATCATTGATGAAGATGTTGAAGAGCACTGGGCCCAGAACAGAGCCCTGGGGCACCCCACTACACACTTCCCTCCATGTAGATGCGGTTCCATTGAGGACCACATGCTGAGTACGCCCGGTTAGCCAGCTACGAATCCATCTGGTGGTGATGCTGTCTAACCCACATTTTTCTATCTTATCGAGTAGTAGGTTGTGATCTACTTTATCAAATGCCTTACTGAAGTCCAAGTAAATTATATCCACAGCATTCATCTAATCCACTAATTTTGTCACTTGGTTAAAGAATGCAATGAGATTTGTCTGGCATGATCTGTTTTTGACAAACCCATGTTGGCTTTTAGTAATGACTTTGTTTGCCTCTATGTGTTCACTGGTTCGTTGTTTGATTATATTTTCCAGAATCTTCCCAGGTATTGAGGTCAGGCTGATAGGTCTGTAATTTCCTGGATCTATTTTTTTTCCTTTTTTGAAGATGGGAACTACATCAGCTCTTTTCCAGGCCTCTGTTAGTTCCCCAGTGCTCCAGGATCTTTGAAAAATATAGTTTAGTGGTTCTGAGATCACATCTGCCAGTTCCTTGAGAACCCTGGGGTGTAATCCATCTGGTCCTGGTGATTTGAACTTGTCTAGGCTGGACAGGTGCTCACTTACCGTTTTCTTGCCTATCTTAACTTGCATTTCTATTCTGTTTTTTATGGCACTATTTTTGGTAGGTCTGTTTTTTCCCTTTGTGTAAAGACAGATGCAAAAAATGAGTTAAATAGTTCTGCTTTCTGCCTGTTGCTTGTCACCTTCTTGCCACTTTCACCCACTAATGGACCAATCATTTCCTTCACTTTTGTTCTTGTTTTTTACATGTTGAAAGAAGCTTTTTTTTTTGTTATTTTTCACAAGCCTTAGTTCATTTTGAGCTTTAGCTTTCCTCACTTCATCTTTGCAGGCTCGGGCTATTTGCGGATATTCTGACTTAGTTATGTGTCCTTCTTTCCACTTTCTATACTTGTCCTTTTTATCTTTCAATTTGTCAGAGTTCTTTATGCAGCCATGCTGGTTTCTTTTGAGAGCTTTTATTTTTCCTCTTTGTTGGTATTGTGCTAGACTGGACTTTTATTATCTCATTTTTCAAAATTTCCCAAGCTTCTTGAGTTGTTTTCCTTTTGAGGATTCTCATCCATTGAATCCTTCCCAAGCACTCTCTAAGTTTATTGAAATTAGCTCTCTTGAAGTCCAAGATTCTAGTTTGACTGTGTACTATTGCTTGTGCTTCCAGAATGTTGAATTCCAATATTGCATGATCACCCCCCCCCCAAGGTTCCTGTGGCTTCAACACCTTCAATCATTTCATCTCTGTTAGTGAGGATTAGATCCAATATGGCTAAGCCCCTAGTTCCCTTCTCTACATTTTGGGAGACAAAGTTGTCTGCTTGGTTTGTCAGGAATCTGTTTGATCTTCCACTTGGTGCAGAGTTTGTCTCCCAGTTGATGTCAGGGTAATTAAAGTCCCCCATTACTATTGTGATGTGCTTCCTACATATCTTAGTTAACTGTGTATTTTGTTTACTTGATTGGTGACCTTTGCTAGATTGTTATATATGATTGATCATTTTTGTCAATTACATTTTGTCAATATACATTTTATCAGTATACTACATGATTTAAAAATATTGCTAAATCTTTGTACTTCAATTTTGAAGATAATAGTAACACTTGTTCTCCAACTCACAATATTTGCAAGTTAAACAACCATAGAAGAAAGATTCAAATGTAAAAAGTGATAAGAGATAAGAAACCAAAATTTCTGCTTTTAAATTCTTGGATGTTTCCATTCTAGTTGCATCCATTTCTAAACAAGAGGGAATTGTACAATCTTTCTCTGACGAAAATGTACTTGGATCAGAATGGAGACTTAGCAGCAGATCTGCAGATCTTTAGTATGGTAGTTCTCCCCAAAGAGGATCCCATCAACAAGCGATTGGGGACTTTTGAAAGACAAAGACTTACAATCAACCTATATGCTTTGTTACAGTTAAAATTTCTCAACAAGGTGGGGAAAATATTGATGTCTTTTCTCTTTTTTCCAAAGCCGTTTCAAGTGGGCTAAACCCAGTAAAGAAAGTGGGTAACCTTCACTGAGACTTGAATGTGTGGAGTAAAACCTCTATAATTTTCTTAGGCAGATAAGCTTGCTTCAGTTCTATTGACCAAGGCTTTCCTTCTGATGCTGTCATGCTGAACGTTGTAAGTCGATCCAAAATGAGATATGGGGTGATTATTATTTAGGACACAAATCATTGCCATTTAGTGTCCCTTTGGCAGTTTAGTATCACCATAAAACTGGTGAGACAGGGCCTCATATGCTGGAGATTTTTGTGTTAATATCTTCAGGTTCGCTAGTTTTTTGCCTTCAAATATCAAAGGTGAAGACAATTCTGTTGACCAGTCCCTGAGTTCAGATTTGGGCTGAATCCAATGAAATGGAATCAAGACTGGATGGAGGTCCTGTTGGTCCAATCGTTAAATAGGCTTCATCCTGCCTTGATTATAGTCAGGGGTCTCCCAAAATCCCTTGAATGCAACTGTTTATCTTTATTGTTAGCTGCCTTAGGACACACTGACAGGCTACAAATCAAACTAATAATAAATATGAGTTTGTATTTCCCTGTCAGATTGTGTCACCTAATTGTATTCTCTCAACAGAAAGGACCTTGTGTTGGATACCTTGTCTTGAGTATCCATTTCCACACAGGGCTCACACTCATGACCCATGCGGGGCATCAAAAAATGCCTGACTCAGCCTTATTGTGGAATACGTTCTCATGACCTCCCCTCCATCTTACCTCACTATAGTTTTAGAAACTAGTGAGCCAGTTTTATTCCAGTTTAATAAATCCAATGAAATGAAAATGTAATCTATATTTTATAATAAAGTTTACTCTAAAATTTAGTATTTGTGGATATTTTAAAATAAAACATGTATGAAAAGTGGAGGAGTGCATGTTAATTCCACTATGAGGAGGAACCCACCGGTTGCCACTTAATTGTTAAATCTTTTCTCAATTTCATCCCTCCAGACGTTGTTAAGTAGAAAGCTACTTTATTGTAATCTGATAAGTCAGAAGAAAAAGGGAGGAAGTGAATGAAGCATCTTCCTGCAATTGTACCTCCTGCAACCATTTGGAAGTGGTCAGAGATTTCATATTTGCCTACGTGAAGCCCAAAGACGACTTGGCTGATGTTCATGTCTACCTCCATCTTACATGGATGGTGTGTCCTAACATATTTTCTTTGGCATTTCTTCTTTTTCTGTTTAGTCTTTGCCTCAGTCTAAATGTGTGGAAAAATGCCATCCTGGATTTGTCAAGCAGGCTCGAGAAGGAGAGCCAGTTTGCTGCTACGACTGCATTCCTTGTCCAGAGGGGACCATCTCCACTCAGGAAGGTGGGTGACACCCTAGGGAAACTTTGATGAATATGCATGTTAAAGACACATGTAAGTTTGATTGTTTAATTCTCAATTTGAATAGTGTCCAATTTCTTCCCTAAATGGGATTTATAAGAAAAATATCTTGAAGGGTGAGGTAGAAAGAAGGATGTTGTGGATTGCATGGGAAATCTCTCTTTCATTTCCCAGTTTGGATATTTCCATCCATATTTATCTTTCTTAGAAATATCTGCATTCTTGGTAATTTGAGGAATGATTTTAGATCAATGGGTTTTGTTTACCTAAACAAACTTTACATTACAGGCTGATAGATGCATTGATCAATCATTCATTTGATCAGTTAATCTTTATGTCATTATAAGCTGAAATATCTAATTGGGAGGAACAATAGAGGGAGAGATGTTGAGTTAAAGGAATCATGAAAACCAAACAGAAGATTCAGCATAAAATAATAATAACAATAAAGTTGGAAGGGACCTTGGAGGTCATCGAGTCCAACCCCCTGCTCAGGCAGGAAACCCTACACCATTTCGGACAAATGGCTGTCCAGTCTCTTCTTAAAAACTTCTGGTGTTGGAGCATTCACCGCTTCTGGAGGCAGGTTGTTTCATTGGTTAATTGTTCTAACTGTCAGGAAGTTTCTCCTTAGTTCTAGGTTGCTTGTCTCCTTGATTAGTTTCCATCCGTTGCTTCTTGTCCTGCCTTCAGGCGCTTTGGAGAATAGCTTGACTCCCTCTATTTTGGGGCAGCCCCTGAGATATTGGAACTCTGCTATCATGTCCCCCCTCCTCCTTCTCTTCGTTAAACTAGACATATCCAATTCCAGCAAACGTTCCTTATATGTTTTAGCCTCCAGTCCCCTAATCATCTTTGTTGCTCTTCTCTGTTCTCTTTCTAGAGTCTCAACCTCTTTTTTATATAGGGGTGACCAAAACTGGATGCAGTATTCCAAGTGTGGCCTTACCAAGGCATTGTAAAGTGGTATTAATACTTCACGTGATCTTGATTCTATCCCTCTCTTAATGCAGCTCAGCACTGTGTTGGCTTTTTTGGCAGCTGCAGCACACTGCTAGCTCATATTTAAGTGATTGTCTACTAGGACTCCGAGATCCCTCTCACAGTTACTACTATTGAGCAAGGTACCCCCTATACCAGTGGTGGCAAACCTATGGCACGGGTGCCAGAGGCGGCACTCAGAGCCCTCTCTGTGGGCACGTGCACTGTCACCCCAGTCCTAGGCCTTCAGCTGGGTTTTATGAAACCTTTTCGCTTTAGGCCTCCGCCGCCATGTGCAAAAAAAAAAAGGTTCAATCAATCAGTCAATTTCATCTTCTCATGGGGAAAAAAAGATCTTGCAAAGTTGGAATTGATTGATTTAACTTTTTAGTCCCACCCAGTCTGCCGTTACCACCGCAGCCACGCCCACCGAATGGGCCCCGCCCTCCCAATTGGCCACATCCACCCAATGGGCCACACCCACCCAATGGGCCATGCCCACCCGGCACCCGACGATACGTAGGTAGGTTTTGGGTTGCAGTTTGGGCACTCGGTCTCTAAAAGGTTTGCCATCACTACCCTATACTATACCTGTACATTTGGTTTTTCTTGTGCAGGTATAGTATAGGGGGTACCTTCCTCAATAGTAGTAATTGTGAGATATCAAGTAGATATTTCCTTTCCACCTTTTCTTATCTTTCCAATTTTCTTTCTTGTTAAATACTGTAGTGAGATATAACACCCCCCCCCCCAAAAAAAAAGGAATATAGTCATGGTCCTGAAAGGAAAAAAATTGTAACATGCAGTGTTGGGATTAAAATGAACAGAAAGAAGGGGGAAACCAAGAACTAATAAAAGACCAATCTACTAAATATCCTTTGATACCAATGTTGAATTCATTCTCTTTAAGACTGTTGCCAAATTGAGAGAATATGGAAACATATTGCTTCACCTTCTCATTTTTACAGGGTAAAAAGACTTTACAGATAACACACTCAGTTCCTGTTGTTGAATTTATTTATGAATTAATCTTCCTTAAGATGTTTTTTCAAATCTATTTATCAAGTTTATATGGCTATTTCACACAAAGTGACTCTTGGTGGAATAGAATTAAACCAATAATAAAAATGAAAACATTGAGTTATAAATGCTAAGAAAGCAACAGAGGAGTACATCGAGATGCTACCTATCGTGCAACCAGCACACAGGGCCCTGTTACCAGGGGATCCCCAGGACCATTGAAAGAATCACATTTTAAGGAATTTCTAGAAGGCCTAATAGTTAGGAGACACTCTCAATTTCAGGATAGTCAATGATTTTTTTTTGTGAAGGGGGCTGTACAACCTGTCCTGAAATAGTCAGTGTTGCAACCCATCTGAAGTGGTTCTCCATGGATCCAACCATGTTAGACAACTTTCATCCTCTGTCCAGTATTTTTGGAGCAGTGTATTGAGAGCATGGTTGGTGGATCAATCATCAGTAACTGAGTTTAAACATTTTTGAGATAAACATATGTCCATCATCTGAATTTCTTTTGAAAAAAATAAAATAAAATATTAAATAAATAAGAAAACAAAAAACTCAAAGGGCAGTCTAGACGCAGCACTAGATCTTTTTCTGCCATCAGTTTTCTGTTTCTATCTTTTTATCCCATACTCATAGGGTTACTTTTGAAAACCACCTGGAATTTATAAAATGGTCTAGAATGCAAAGGCATGCACAGTGTTCAGTTTCCATGTGTTCTTCCATAGGACACCCCTACTGTGCAGGCTCCACAGAACCCCAGTTTCTTTCCAGGTGCAATTAAATTCACCTTTCAAACCCTCCATGAGACAGAACCAGGGCATCTGCAGGGTTTCCTCTGCTTGAGGATATCTGCTTGTCCCACCAGAGTAGATATAATAGGCATGCAAATGATCTGTTTCCTAAAAGATTCCCACGTTATGGATCATCAGAAGCCTACCTTTTCTGCTGCAGTTCTTGCCCTATTGGACTTACTCCCCCTTAAAATTGAATAGGCCCCTCATCCACTTAAACGTCTGGAGACTTGATACTTCTGCCAACCATTTGGGATAGGGTAAGGTCACTGCAGGATAAGAATCTGGTGGATTACCTCAGAGAGGGGAGTTTGCAGCACCAGATAGCTCTTCTTTTAATTTTATGTTGTTGTTGTTCTTTTTATATTTATGTGTATTGGGGATTTTTTGTTGTTGTTGTAGTGTAAGTATATTCAATTTACTGAGACTATTCTGTCTCTCTGTATCACATCTTATCGAAAGTATTTCTTGAAATTTGAAAGAGTATAAAAGAAATATTACTTTCTTTTCTCAGATACCACAAAATGCACCAAGTGCCCAGATGATCAATATCCAACTGAGAACCGAGTCCAGTGTATCCCCAAAAGAATAACCTTCCTGTCCTACGAAGAACATCTCAGCATCATCCTCATCTCTTTTGCTCTACTCTTGTTCCTAATCACAGGCTTTGTTTTAATCATGTTCATTCAATACCTTGAAACTCCTATTGTCAAAGCCAACAACCAGGACCTCTCCTACATCCTCCTGGTCTCCCTTCTGCTTTGCTTCTTATCCTCCTTGTTCTTCATTGGCCGACCAAGGAAAGCCATCTGCCTTCTCCGACAAACAGTGTTCAGCATTGTCTTCTCAGTAGCTGTGTCGTCTGTGTTGGCCAAAACAATCACAGTAGTGCTGGCATTCCTAGCTTCAAAACCAGGCAGTAAAGTGAAAAGATGGTTGGGGAAGACCTTGGCCAACTCCATCATCCTTTCTTGTTCTGCTGTCCAAATTCTCATCTGTGCCATGTGGTTGGGAGTTTCTCCCCCATTTCCTGACTCTGATCTGCACTCCCAGCCTGAAGAGATTGTCCTTCAATGCAAGGAAGGCTCTGTCACCATGTTTTATGTTGTTCTTGGCTACATGGGCTTCCTTGCTGCAATTTGCTTCACTGTTGCTTTCCTGGCCAGGAACCTGCCTGGAGCTTTCAATGAAGCCAAGCTGATCACCTTCAGCATGCTGGTCTTCTGCAGTGTCTGGGTTTCCTTCTTCCCCACCTACCTGAGCACTAAAGGAAAATACATGGTGGCCGTGCAAGTCTTCTCCATCTTAGCCTCCGGTGCTGGACTATTGAGCTGCATCTTCTTTCCCAAGTGCTACATTATCATCCTGAGACCAGATCTAAACACTAAGGAACATCTAATGGCAAAACCAGGGGAATGATTGTGAAATTGTTTCTTAGGCTGGTAATGCTTAATTATCCATTATTATTGGTTATAATTGGTTATAATAATCAAAACTGCTATATCTTCTTCTCTGTCTTCAGGAATATTTTGAAATCTTAAATAGTTTTGCGCTTTCTGCATTTCTAAAACTGGCCCCACTGCTAGGTTTTGATTTACTTGTTCTAATTTTTCATTTTTTTACATTCGTACTTCCATTTTTTTGTCAATATCATCTTATTTATTTCCCATTTTCTGAATTCTTTGTTCATTTTTAACAATCATTTGCTGATGGTCTTCAAATTGTGTCTTTGTTCATTGTTCATTTAATTTATCAAAATTATTTTTTGTCTCTTCATGGTTTTTCTGTATTGATTCTTGAATTAATTTTGATGTGGTTTGCATCTCAATTTGAGCACTGCTTATTTTCTCATGCTGCAACATTGTTTCAATAGATCCGTGGCTTGTTGGGCTAGATGTTCTGACAGAAGGTGCAGAGGAAGTTTTTTTTCATAAGTTAGTGAGATTTGATGCATTCATTTTTTGAGCCAACTATCTTAGGCTAAAATCCAAACCATGAAAAGAGCCAACTACTTTAGGCTAGATCCCCTTTCCCAAAGTCTCTCTTGGGGGCTCCCACTCCTTCCCCCAAGAAGGAATCCAAGCTCAACTCTTCTCTCACCTTAAAAAAAACTTCAGAATATTCAGAAGAAAAACTGAAGTTGCAAAAAGACTTTTGCCAAAAAGCATCTTTTTCTTATACTTTTGCTGGCATTTCTGGAATCAGGTCTGAAAATGCCTCAGTTTCCCTCTTTTCCGACTCCTTCCTCTTTCAGTGCGAGAAACTTTGGAACCTGGGCGCTAATTCGGGTCCGAATTAAAGATGTGCTGCTGTGGGGGGGGGCGAGAGAGAGAGAGGCCCGGCTGCCTCTTACCCACCTCAGCTGCCTTCCCGCGACCCCCGCCCACCTCCGCCACAACCAGGGAAGGGGGGGGCTTCCTCTTCGTCCTGTGGTGGGAAATGAGGCGAGGGAGGGAGCAGAGAACACGTGGAGATCGAGGATCCTGCAGGCTCCCTCCTATCTTGTCCACCCCTTTCACCACTACTGGAGTCCCAGCCCCTTTCTCCCCCCCCCTTCCCTCAGAAGCACTGACGGCCCCTCCCAGCCCCTCTCCTCCCCCCCAACGAGCCCCCTCCTTACTGGAGGTCTCCTTTCCACCCTTGGCTTCCGGGGATTCGGGCCAGCGCCCTCACCAGTATCAGCATCAGGGGGAGCCCAGCAGAGCCCATGGATGGCGCCCCACCAGTGCCCCCAAAGAGGGGGAGGAAGATGGAGGTGCTCCCAGCCCCAGAAGCGGAATCAGGGGTCTGGATTGGGCGGAGGAGATAACGTTTTCCTCGAACTTTATGATTGGGAGTGTCCATAAGAGCAGAGGGACCAATGGGAATTCTCCCTTTTTGAGCGTCATCGGTCTCCGGGCAGAGTCTCCTTTGATTTCACCCGATGGAGGAGATTGTTCCGCGCAGAGAGAGAAGCGGAGAAAGTGTGTGTGGGAGTGAATCCTCAGTCTTGGGGGGCCGCAGCTCAAGAGGATATTTCACAACAGCCCCGGAGAGGGGGATGGACATCCTTTTGCCCTCCACCCTCCGGATCCTGTCGGGGGGGTCTACAGTGGATGAAGAAAGGGGAGGAGCAGCCCCATAGCCAGCGAGGTCTTGGAGGGGGGTCTCTTAGGCGGCTGACTGGGGAGTTCTTGGGCGTCTTCACACACAGACACAGACAAACACAGACACAGACACAGACACACACACACACACACACACGCACACCCTCCCAATCATGCGGGATCACTGCCCCCCCACCGCCTTTCCTGGGAAGCTTCTGCCTTTTGGGTCCTTCCTGGCAAAGGGGCTGCCGGAGGGGAGGTTTTGACCCCAGCTCTGTGGGGTTTTCTGACCCACCGCAAATAGGTTGGTTTTGGTTCAAGAATCGCTCCTTCCTTCCTTCCTTCCTTCCTTCCTTCCTTCCTTCCTTCCTTCCTTCCTTCCATTTTATTGAACTCCGTGGGAATTGAAAGGGTATAAACTATGACATAAAAAAAAGAAATAAAATAAAACTTGCACAGATGAACTGGACCAGCCCCCGATTCCTGCCTAACCTCCAAACGGCGCTGTTTCTGCTTAAGGAGGGGGGGGACTTTTTTCCAAGCCGAGGGGAGGGCAAGAAATGCCGCCCCTCCTTTGGGAAAATGTCCCACTCGGAGAGCAGTCTCGGGGGAGGGGGGAGGAGTCAATGGACAGCAGCCAGCTCTTGGGGGGGCAGTTTCCATCCGGATCCCTGCCGAGTGCGCGGTGGGGGGGGAGGGACGGGGACCCCAGAGCTGCCGGAGACTCAGAGGATGAAAAAAAAACAGGTTTTCCCCTGAGGAATATTCGAGAAAGAGCCTTTCCTGGATTCGGCCTCTTTCAGCCTTTGACCTCCCAGCCCCTCCCCGACTGTGGGGCTGCCCCTGCCTCTGGGGATGCCCGGGCAGTGGGGCTGACCTTCCCCTCCCCTCCCTCTGCTGCTCCTGGGTGATTCGCCCCTCCCTTCTCCTCCTTAGTCAACCCCTCCCCGAGTCCCCCCGTTTCAGGGACCCTCCCCCTCCCCCAAGTGAGCTGGAGGGTGCCCGGAGGCCTCTTTCAGGAAAGGACCAGGTGCTTCTTCGGCGTCCCCTGTGGCAATACGGGAGCCTAAATGGACATCTAGTCCACCCCTCCATGCACACAGAGGAAAGTCTGGCCGAGAATCGTGAAGAGACCAAGGAAAGTGGAGGGTCCCTTCTGGGGCTGCCATGAACACCCCGCCTTGAGCTGTAGCCCCCCCTCCCCCACATACTCAACGGATCCCCCCTCCCATTTTCTCCGCTTCTCTCTCTGCAGGGAACTCCCTCCTCCATCGGGTGAAGTCACAAAGGACTCTGCCCGGAGACCGATGACGCTCAAGCAGGGAAAATTCCCATTGGCGCGTCCTCTCCTTCTGGCCCCTCCCAACTCAGCTTCCTTGAAACATGCATCTCCCATGCTCAGAACGTGTGGAAGAGCGGCTCCTTCAGCTTTCCCGCCCCTCAACCCCAAATGGGAAGGAATCTCCCTCCTTCTGGGGTTCAGGCCCCCCCTTTTTCTGGCAAAGCAGCCCCAAATGAGGATCCCGGAATAAAGTCTGGCCGTTTCTCCTCTGCTTTGTGCTCCTTCGTTCGGGCAACCTCCACATCTTGGCCATAATGTCAAAGTGGTGACTTATTTGCCAGCCATCAGCACAGCCCAACCCACACCTATAAAGCCACACGCACCCCAGACACCACAACTATCACACCCAGAACAGCCCCCCCCCTGCCGGGGTGAACTTCTCCCCGAGGGTGGGCTCCAGCCCTAGTCCCAAAGCTCGGAAGAGAAAAGCCCTGGTCCCGGAGACCGACCCAGGTGGGATCCTGTGATTCCAAAGTTCTTCTCCCTTTCAGCAGGGAAATATATAAAGTAGCATTTTGGAAGAGATTTTGCCGGTATAAAAGTGCAGATCTAGAGTGGAATCACTGAGGGTCTTAGGACACTCAGACTATGAAGAACTAAATTTTCCCCTAAGAAAATCCCACCTTGGCTGCCTTCCCGCGGGCCCCTCCCCACCTCAGCCACAACCATCAAAAGGAGGGGTCTCTCTCTGTCCTCCTGGGGGGGATGTGGGGAGGAAGGGAGGCTCCCGCAGTCTCTCTTGCCCTCGACCCCTTTCCCAAAGTCACGTCTGGGGTCCCAGCCCCTTTCTTCCTCCCCCCCACCCCAGGAGCACTGAGGGTCCCTCCCAGCCCTTACCCCCTGAGGGTCCCTCCCAGCCCCTCCTTCTCCACTTCACTTCCAGGGATCTCACACAGTGCCCCCCTCCCCCCAGCAGCAGCATGGAGACCCCGGCAGAGCCCAGGGATGCTCCCAGCCCCAGAGGGGGAATTGGAGGGGGGGTTTGGAGTGGGAGTGGGGGAGGCGTTTTCCTCGGACTTCAGAACTGGAAAAGCCCTGAAGAAGGGAAAGAACCAATGGGAATTCGCTCTCCTGCAGCGTCATCGGTCTCCGGGCAGGGTCCTTTGTGACTTCACCCACCGGCAGACAAAGCGAGGGCGATCCTGGGCTGCCAGGAGGGACGTCTCCCCTCCATCCCCAGGGAGGCCGCCTTGCTCTCGGCATCTTTGGGGGGGAATGGACGGGGGGAGGGAGTTCGTCTGGAGGGGAGCAGCCGAGGGGATCAGGGCCCTGAGGAGGGAGGGAGGGAGGGAGGGAGGGGGGTGCTGGGTGCGAATGGGGGAGGAGCCTCCCTGGCTTGTGAGGGGCTCAAACCGGCTCCGATCCTGGAAAAAGAGGCCCGGATGAAGCCAGGAGAACCTCCAGCTCCAGCAGCTTCCCAGCCATGGAAGAGGCTCTCCAGGGGAAGCAGGGCTTGGAGAGATTGAGGAGGAGGGCGGGTCCTGCCCCTTCCCCTCCCTGGGATCTGCCCATCCTCCTCTCGAACCAGTTCTGGCTTCGGATCTAAACTAGCCTGGGTGGGCAATCCGGAGGCAGGAGAGGCCTCAATCTGGGGAGGGGAAAAGGGAGGACCCTCCTGTGGGGGACAGGAAAGAGGAAGGAAGGAAGGAGGAATTCCAGGGTTTTTCTACAATTTAAATTTTATGCTTTTATAGCAAAGAGATTTGTAGGAAGACTAACAGAGATGAAGCTCCTGTTGGGTTCAAAGCCGGGAGAGATTTGGGTGTCTGGACTGACAGGCAGGTCCAGAGTCCCTGGGGTCAGTCTAGATGGTCTCCACCCCTCCCTCACAAGAAAGAGAGGCCCTCAAAGGAGGATGGGGCGGCTCAGCAGGAGAAGCTCCAGGCTGCCAGTCTCCTCCTCTCCCCAATCTAAAATCTTGATCCTCCATTTTTCAGAGGTTGCAAAAAAGACAGAAATTCATCAGCTACTGAAAAAGAAAAACTTCCTTTCCCATCAGGAAGCAGGAAGGACGGCAGGATTAATTCATGAGTGCTGTAGAAAAAGAGATGGGAAGAAAATTAGAATAAAAAGTGAAACCTTCAGTGTAAATAACTTATTATTCCTCTTTTTCAGCTTCCCCCCCTAGACAGGCACATTGCAGGGGGGTTGTTGATAGGCAGGGACAGGATATACAGAGGCTCCGCCCCTTTCAGGAAGGAAAAGACTGGGAAGGACCAGCAATTCATCTCCCGGGACTTGTGGAATTTTCCCCAATTGACTTAACTGGGGGGTTAATCAAGAAAGGAGGCCTCCCCCCCCCCAGACGTTTCATATTAACAAAGAAGATGGTGCCAGGATGAGGGGTGTCAGTTTGCCACAAATTGTGAGAAATGTCACAAGGAGACTTCCCTTCCCTTTTGCAATTTCCCAAAACTTGGAAACATCCTGGGCCAGATTTTTGTGTTTATGTGTATGTGTTTGTTTTTGATTGCAATGCATTTGCAGGTCTCTGTAAGGAAAAGCTGCCCAAAATTTCAAAAATTTGTATTATCCACAACAAGGAGGTTTTGTTCAGGCACATTTTTTTTTTAAAAAAAGGAACAATTAACGAATATTAAAGAAACATCTATAACTTGAGGAGAAACTCACTTGCAGGAGGCTGGATGGGAATTGCTGAAAGGAGAAAAAGAGCCAATCAGAACCCTTCATGGGCTGGACGACTCAGGGGGTCCCCCTCCCCATCGATAGCCCATAATAGGTTGCATGATGCTCACTTATACAGTAGACTCTCAAAGAGAGAATTTCCCAAGCAAATTTCCAAGGGGACCTTGCCATCTGCTAAGCTTGCTGAGAAGCCTCCCCTGGATGGTCCCCTCCCCACAATCTCTTATCCAGCCCCCCAGACTCACCTTTCTTGCTCTTCAGGTAGAGGGAAAGCCCCATTGCAAAGAAGATCACCCCGATCATGGCTGCCACAATCCCCGTCCAGAGTTTGATCCTGGCCGAGTTGGAGGAACTGGGCTCTGGGGAAGGAGAAGGAGCCTCCCCTGAGCAGGAGGATCAAGGCCAGCTTCCACCCCAAGGAGGGTCCCTTCTGGCTCCCCCCAACAGGGAGGGTCTCTCCTCCCCTTCTCAGGGCAGGATGGGGTCCCCAGACCAGGAGGTGAGGGAGGGGCTCACCCCACTGGACGGTGATGGGGGCCTCCAGGCTGGCGTGCCCCACCTGGCAGGTGTAGACGTCCCCCCGCTGGGGCTGGGTCTCCAGCATCACCTGGAGCTGGTAGGTCCAGTCTCCATTCTGGAGCTACTCCCCGAAGGCCACGCCCTCCTCCTCCTCTGGCTGCCCGTTCTTCAGCCACTGGACCTGGATCTCCACAGGGTAGAAGCCCCTCGCGGTGCAGAGGAGGATGGTGTGGGGGAGAAGCGGGGTCCAGCTTGGTGGGGGAGATGGAGACAGTGGGCTTGGCTGGAAGGGAGGAGAGGGAGGAGGGACACGGGGAGACACAGGAGGGGCCAGAATGGGAGACAAAGTGGGTTAGTTCAAGCCAAGATCCCTTTTCACTCCTGAAATTATTCTGGGTTTTAAGTCATTTCCAAAGCAAATTGCAGCAAGAAGTTAAAGGGGATCCTGAAACATGAAAAAAACATAAATCCTTCCCGGTTGGGATCAGTTTCCATCATCAAATTGTACAAGTCCAACAGGAATAAATACTCACAACCAGACCACAGGCAGGACCCAGGGATGGCTGGTCGAAGCCCCCCAGGACCATAACTCTGGGGAACCCCACCCCCATCCCCGAGACAGCTTCCAGGGCAGGAGGTCGACCCACAAGAGGGAGGCTGTCGTGGGTGACTCCTTGCTATGCACCCTGCTTGCAACCAGACCACAGAAAGAGGGAGGGGGGAGGGAAGGCCTGGGAGGGTGAGGGAGGTTTGGGAGGGTGAGGGAGGTTTGGGAGGGAGGCGTGTGAGCCCACCCAGCCTGGGACACAACAGACTCCCCCAGGCCAAATGCAGGGAAACTCCGAAGCCCTCCGATCCTTCCCAAAATGAAACGAAGGAAATTGAGTGGTGGACGATGAGCAGATGGAGGTCCGAGGAGAAAAAGGGGATTTCATCCAGGCTGTTTTCGTGTGAAAACTCCAGAACCGGCTCTGCTGCTTCTGGGCCTCTGTGGGTTTAATCTCAGTCCAGTTCTGCTCTGGGAGAAACAAAGTCCCAGGAGTTTCTTTCACTCTTGAAACCGACCGGACGGTGGGCAGAGGCTGGGACAGCAGCCTCACTCCCGGCTGACCCCGGGAGCCCCAGACACGGAAACTCATGGGGGAGGGGGGGAGCAAAGCCCCTGAGTGGCAGGAGTGATTCTGGGATGACCAGTGCCCCCCCATTTCCCCTCCCCGGGGGTCACATCAATAAAAATGCCACAATTGATGAAGGTGCAAACTGAAGGCTGCGAGGACAAACTTTGCAGAACGCTGGAAGAAAGAATGCTGTGCCTTCCATAATACTGTGTTGATTCACAGATATCTTTTTTAAAATAATAATAATAATA